>JAFIRS010004086.1:0-42500 GCA_018342105.1 Gonioctena quinquepunctata
TTGACGTACGAAAGATCGAAAACATAGATCGCTACGGCACGGCGGTGGCGTTCTATTGCATCATCATTCACGATTGTATGATGGAATATCATCCCCTCTCCGAAACATAGATAGAAAACATAGATCGCTACGGCACGGCGGTGGCGTTCATTCATCATCCAGCCATCATGCGTATCGCATTCGTTGACATTCAAGCCTTCCAAGTCAATGGCATCTTCTATCCAAAGGAGGTGTCCATAATCGTCGGCAGTCAGCGACACAACTTTTTGTTCAAGACATCTGTGCCGTATACCGACCTGGATGCCCAAGGCCGCCGCACCGTAAGATATTTGGAAAAATCGATGCATGGCATTCCATACGACACCGGCTACATAGCTTATGAAGACATGGATGACATCCTACTGAGACACCTATTCTACCAGGCTGATCGGATTTATGTGAGAGGGAACCAAAAATACGATTTCCTCAAGGAAAAATTGTTGAAAATGGGATTGTCGTACCAAGTGGATATCTACGATGTGGCCTTCTATGATTCAAGCCATTGGTCGACAGACAAGTTCGAGCCTACCCTGGACCACTGCCCCTACCACAACACCGGGAAGTTCATGTGTGCCCAGAGGAACACCCAGTATCTTCACCAATGGCTGTGTACATATATTTTACCAAATTAAGTTTTCATTTGGAATTGTTTTTTTATGAAATAAATATGTATGTGTGTATTTCAGTGTTTCTGTCCATCTCTCCTCTTTCCCTTTGTCTCTTTCAGGTGGGGTTGAGTTCCCAATTGAAATAAATAAAATTGCAAAAATAGAGTTGAAAAAATGAAGTTGAGAAAAAAATTATTGAGAAAAAAAATGAAAATACTTGAGAAAAAAAATTGAAAAAATTATTGAGAAAAAAAAAGTTGAAGAAAGCCAAGTTTGAAATGAAAAACAAAGAGGGGAAACCGTCAGAGGTATCTCTCTCTCTCACACCCACACACGGTATACGTGGCTCACGTCACGTACACCGTTTGTGAAATAAAAGTCAGGTTAGACTCTCTATTAATTTATTTTGATATTACATGACGATTCCAAGCTTCTTTTTACAGTTTTGAATAGGAATTTCGCCAAAGCAAAAAACATTATGGTTATAACAACACATGAGAGTACAAAAATCTTATATATTTCATGTTCCAAGGGTGGGTTGTTGTTATCATCCTCGAGGTGGGGCCTTGGAAGCCTTCTCCATGGCTCACTGTATTAATTTTTCCTCGAGGTGGGGTGGCAGGTCTGTGGTGAAGAATAACCTTCGAAGTCCTGCTGTTCGATTCATTGGAATCCAAGACTGATTGCCATCTTTGAAAGAAACCGCTACTCCTCGTACATCATCATCATACGGTATGTCTACGTATAAGATGGTGTTCAGAATCAAAGTCACTAGTATCATTTGAATCATATTTCGATGTTGATGGTTGTGTCGTGCAGAGATTCAACTTCTTCAATTTTCTTGTGACGTTTCGTTTCTCTTCATAAAACTGTAACTCTTCGTTCAGAGCTCTGACATTTCGATGAAACTGTTCCAATTTCCGTGTATACTCCTCTGTCATCGACAACATAACCTCAACTGACGTCATTTCAACAAAAAACTCCAATATATACTTGTTTCGTGCTTCTCCTCCTCTAAACACTCTTTCGATCCACACTGTATATTTGGTGACGTTTTAAAAGTTATCCGTCCTGCTTCCATGTCGCCGACAGTGCCTAAGTCAGCTCAGATACAAATACGAATAGTAATCGTTCCAACACTGAATGAAGTTATCCCACGGTTCGAGCGTACAGCTGCATACTCTCTTATCAGTTGTTAATGTAAACAAACTCTTTCACAAAGGATGCCGCCGATATCTTATCTCAGTTAATGTAAACAAAGGATGCCGCCGATATCCGGTCGCTTAAATAAACAACTGATAAGAAGTGCTGACGTAGATAATATTCCTGCAAAGACTTGTCGGTTGAGTCATAGCCGCATCATCGCTGGCTCCTCCCACTTTCCAAAATGGCCGCCGCCATTCACGTGACATTCAGTCTTCCGTCCGACCAATACCGTTGACGAATGCAGGACACACCCACAACCATTCAGTCTTCCGTCCGACCAATGCCGTTGACGGATATTGGTTGACACCCCCAATATCGCTGTGGCCATTGGATAGCGGCCAGCGGCAATCACCACTCCCACGACCTATCACAGCTCTCTCCACCCCCCACTCTCATTCACACACGCCCTACACAACATGGCTGCCACCATTCCGACCAATCACAGACCACTCACCCCCCACCCTCACCCACATACAACCACTCCCCACCCCTCTCATAAAACCGCCATTTTGTGGTGCGGTGCGGGACCATGTGGCGGGAGTAACCGATGAACGTCTGTGCGTTGGTTGATTTACTCCTAGTATAACCGGAGGTGAAAATACCGGGCCTGAGAGAATAGTTTGCCAGTGAACTAACTGGTGGAAGTTCATCATTTCAGTCAATTTCAATATTATAAGAGGAATACCAACAAATATAGCTTCGAATATAGATCTTTGCAGCTTGCCATTGAATGAAATTACGTGATATTCATTTAGATATATTGAAGTATTCTTCAACGTCAAAATGTCGATTTCCTTCAATTACATTGATTACTTTCTCTAAATCCACATGTCCATTATCATAACTTTTTTGTATTTACTCTGATGAATTATTTATATATGAAATATTACCCATTCGTCAGTCGATCTATTACTGATTAATTTTAAGGTGTCTGAGAATGAGAATTCTAATAACAAATAAATGTATGGAGAATCAAATAAATATGAGGTAAATAAAGAGAGTACTAGAGCGTGAAGAAAATGGCAATTAATTATATAATTTGTTGTGATTTTCGATACCTCAAATAAGAAAACTTCAAAAACTTGAGTAATATTATTGTTCACTAAGGTTTCCATACAAGCATTATTTAATGACATCATTTATTCGAGAATCAAGTGCATGTTCATGGAAAAAATGGAATGGGAGCAACAGATTCACCTATTTCATGGTTAGATTCAAAATGATTAGGCGCTAGTACAACCCTCCATGGCGACCACATAGCGGGTCTATTCTAGCTCATGCCTATGGTTTCAGCTAACTGTAAAATTATATGCTTTTGATGAAGTTTAAGTTTGATTGTGGTGAGATTTCTTTGAAATCCGCAGGCCTCAGTTGAAAATAACCAAATATTAGTAGCCGGGCCCTTTTTGCAGAATCGATAGTCTGATTGTTCTAGCCCTATCCTTTGCATGAGGTTATTTAGACCGCAGTGACCTGTTAGCACTCCTGTAAGAAGGCGCAGTTTGTTTCTGTTCCATTCTAGGATTTGCACTGGTGCGCATTTCGATGGATTAAATATTCATCCAGCGCTTGACAGTTTGCCTCTGTCATTTGAAGATTATGCCCATAGCATGCCGAGGACCGATAGAGTTCAGGTCAGATCCTACCTAATGTGGGTATCCCAATTCCAACGAAGACAATAGACATACAATACAACTATCTCAGTGAGTTTTTATAGCACTAAACATATCAACAAATTGCATATATGAACATAATGATTACTGGGAGGGGATACGACCAAAACAAATGGGCGTAGGCCATTTTCAAATGTTGCATTGAAAAATTATCAAAAAATATATTCGTTTTCAAATGGCACCTTCTTTTTTTGGCACCATTCGAAAGCAAATTGAATTCTAGGGTTAGTTACCTAAGCATTTTCTATACCCTACTTCAATCTCTACCGAGTTATTCAATAAAAATCAAGGAATGCCCTCTCTACTTTGTCGAAAGATTCTTTGATTTTTCAAGTATACCATGGAAACAAAAGACATTTATAATAATTCAATCCAAAATATGGATTCCTATCCAAATACACAAGACACATTATTATTAACGAACATAAACAATGTTGACATAACTTTAACATAAAGGTTCTACTTTCAATAGATTGCGTAGCACTTCTGATTTCGTAGGGATCAAGGCTATCAAAAGTTTGTATCACTCCAAGTCTCAAATCATCTATATTGCGAACTGGTGGAGAATAGACCAAATCTTTCACCCTACCCCAAATATAAAATCCTAAAGGGGTAAGATCTGGAGATCTTGCAGGCCACATCTCGTTTTCCCCACCAATAGTGATCGAACAAGGATATCAATTTGGTATCCACAGTTTTTGTATTGTGCGGTGGTGCCCCATATGGTACCATGAACGTGCATCTCTAGCCAGTGGCAAATTTTCGAAAAATATTCTGACGTTTTGAAGAATTTCTAATTATCTTTATTCAAATTTCTATCGTACATAAAATAGCGTACCTGTTTGTTCAGTACAAAGCAAAACACATGTATTTAAAATTGTACTTGGATTTTTAGAAGCCCAGAAATGTCGATTTCGCCTATTGTAAACTCTCTGCTGACGAAAGTTTGTCTGATCAGAACAAAATAGGTTTCATAAGACTCAGTCGTGATCTTGTAGTTTGAGTAATAAATCCTCGCAAAAGTTCACTATACGGGGAAAGTAGCCTGGGCGTAATTTTTGTAGTCTTATGAATGGAAAAGGATGTAGATTATGATGGTATGAAATAGTTTCTATAGCAGATTCTGAAAATCCCAATTCCAAAGATGCCTTTCTTTTCGAGGTTTGAGGATATGCTTGAAAATACCCGAGATTGGTAATTTGATTATCTTCATTGCCAGTTAGTGGTTTGACTCAAGTAATGGGTCTAGCCACTATTCCATTTTTTTTAAATTGTTTCTTAATCGTGGAACTTCTCAGTTGGATGAGGATGGGGTTTATCATCCACCCTTGATAAAACATAATAGAATTTGCGCTTTGATCGAAAATGACGAATATAGGCGGAGATTTATTATTTTACTCCAAATGTATCTTCGCCTATTTTTGTTAAAAAACAAACTTAAGTAAACTATCTGGAAAATGAGATTACTGAAGGATTTAGAAGGAATTTTCCATTATAATAATTTTTGCTAGGTCTATTGGGTGATAATAAGAAATGGTCTGAAAGTTAATTATAGTTATATTTTTGTATCTAATCAAAAATATTGTAACCGTTTTTTGATGTCACCCTGGGCTTGGAAGGTATATTCAGGATAGTCGGATAATTTCTTGGTTATTGAGTCCAAGGTGGGCACTACTCTACTGGCCTCATCAACTTTTTTGAATTTTTGATCTCTTTGTTTTCTTTCCAGAGAATGATCTACGATATATCCATGTTTCCTTAAGATTCCTTTTGAACAATTAGATTTCGTCTGCCTAAATCTGTTCGAACATTTGTATAATTGTTTTTTATTGAGACTGTGTTGGATTTGAAGAAAAATTTAGGTTTCCCGCCTCTACATTTTTTATAAAAAATTGAATTTGGAAATCGTTGAAAGTCTTCCAGAAGTGGAATTAATTTATTTTGTTTCTTAT
This sequence comes from Gonioctena quinquepunctata, assembly GCA_018342105.1. Classification (NCBI taxonomy): domain Eukaryota; kingdom Metazoa; phylum Arthropoda; class Insecta; order Coleoptera; family Chrysomelidae; genus Gonioctena; species Gonioctena quinquepunctata. The sequence continues at coordinate 5,479 of JAFIRS010004086.1, forward strand.
TGAAGTTTTGTACCGAATAAAATGTCTTTCATTGGGAATTTCTTTCAAATCCAAAACCATACCACAGTTTCACATCCAAGAATGAATCATGGAACAGTTGCTGATTGCTACTGAAGTCTGCTGAAATGGTTTCTTATCCGTGATACCGAAGTATGGATTCATATTTAGAAGATCTTTCCGTTGAGTGGAAACCCCTTTTTTATGAATTGTGTAAACTTCCCAATGTAAGTGAAACATTTGCATGAGTTGAAAAACAAAATGTAATCGATACGTTCGATGATATGAACAGGATGTTCATAAAATTAGATGTGGAATCATCTGCGACTGAAAGATAAACTTCAGTCACTATCTTCCATCGTTCAAGATAACGTCTTGGGAGGTATTCATGTTGAAAAGAGAAACATTCTCAATTTAAAATTAAATAGAAAGATTTTTCTGAAAGTTGTAAAATCTACGACAATAATGAAGTAATTTTTTGTAATATCTAACACAAAACAACTACTTCCCCGGCTAACATTCTTCTTTGCCTCATTCATCTATATGAGTCCTTAATTAGACTAGATAGAAGAAGATAGAAAATCAAATAACTATCTGAATGAAAATGCGAATTTTCACTTTCAGATTATTTCTTCTGAGTTAGGGACCTTTCACAATATCTATCAGATGTAGTTCAGCCGTGTTTTCTGTTAGATATTACAAAAAATAACTGAGAAACCGTTTTTGAATTAAAATGTATTTTGTCACAAAAAATCGAATTATAGAAATAATTTCTCTCAAATCGAAGATAATTGATTGGACTACTTTTCCTTAGTTTCAAATAGAGAATATTATATTATAAAAAGCCCTAATTGCTCCTCATGTTCATGTGAATCACTGATTTGGAATAAGTTCGGATTTTTCAATAAATGGCTACGATAAACACTCCGCAGTAACTTTTTCGGGTAAAGAAAACTGGGTTTTTTCCACTTCGTCAATGTACCATTTTTTCTTCTTAGTCATTTTTGAACATTAAAAAAGAGTTTTCCGACCTTTTGTTACATCTTTGGAAATGTACGAGATATCATTCGAAAATCACATCAAAATAGCAAGCAAAAGACATTCACTTCTACTTCGATGAAACAAATTCAACAAATAATAATAAGTTGATTAAATCCAAGCAAGTATTCTGACTTTTTAACCGACGAAACCAAAAAGGAGGAGGTTCTCTAGTCGACGCGTATATTTTTTTCTTTATAATTTTTTTATGTATGATCACGCATAACTTTTTACTGAGTCGTCCGATTCCGAAAATTCTTTTTTCAGTGGATAGTGTGTACTTCAAAGTTGGTCCCTTCCAGAATCCTAAAGATGAAATCCACCCCTAAGGGTAGCAAAATGAAGGATATTGATCACTCACCCTCTGAATTCTGGTTCGTTAACCGATTCTATCAGGCATAACTTTGTACTGGGATCTTCGATTTGGATTATTCTTCTTTTATCAGATAGGGTATACCTCATAGTTGATAATATTTGGATTTCGAATGGAATTATTCACCTTTACGGGTAGAAAACTAGGGGAAAATTAACTTTTCACTTGTGAACATTGGCACACATATGTAGTTGACAATGACAGATCGCTAGTGTCATTATTACAATCATTAAATTTATGAGATGATGGAATGATATACAAAGTAATGAAATGAACCAGAAGAACAAAAATAATGTATAACAAATAGTAAAAGTAGATAATCAAACTTTAACGGTGATAGTTGAAGTACGGTGGGTAAGTAAGTATTTTGGAAGTAATAAAAAAACAAGCAGTTAGTAATTAGTATATTTCAGCCACAAAAAATTGAAAAAAAAAATTTTAAAAAAAATTAAAAAAAAAACCTTCTTAGTCTCAATAATTGAGCTCCTAAACTAATTAAGTAACTAATTTTGAGTCGGCGCCAAACAAACAATTAACGAAGATCATTAAATTCCTTCAAAAAAATTATCAGAATGTCACTGCCCAACTCGATGCCATCATTTTACGCCTTACCTAATTCATTTGCTTGTTTGTTTGAAAAAAACTGATTTTTCCGGTTTTTCCGGATCGAGGGTTCATTTTATTGCATTTTGATTATCAACAATTCGTTCATTGAGAGTACCGAGATTGCTTTATCCGTTTTCAAGTTACAAGTCAAAAACTTTAAAAAATAAATAAAAATGCTTTCAAATAACAAATTAAGCAATGACATTTGGGAAACATAACAGGTTTTAACTATGGATGATGGCACAGTCGGTTTCCTGGTAGTATTTTTGTCACAGAATCAATAGAGCAGAAAATCTCAATTGATTGGCCTATAATGAGACTGATCATTTATATATTGAAGGGAACTGAAATATACCCGATAACATGTTGAATGTTAATAAATATATGTCAAGTCGATGGTTAGCTGTAGAAAAGTTCACTAAAAATTATGTTTGTTGATATTTAGAAAATCAACAATATTGAAAACATTATTTATTTGGATTCTAATAAACTATTCCCTCACTGTATATTCAGTTCGATCCTATTGAAATCATGTTCCTCTATCGTTCTCCAATAAATGTTATTGAACATATCACCTACTTCTCCCATTAAATAGCGAAAAATACAGAACGAATAAAAAAATTTACGTAAACTCGATTATTATATTTATCTATGTCTATTATAAAGCGAAGCTTCAATATAATGTTCCATCACTATCCAAAATGATTCAATTTAAACTTAATTGGGTAAGCCCGAACATATCTAACTCATTTCCATCCTGAAGAACCGAAATTTTCAGTTATGAGTAGCCCATTAGGGCTGAATGTTAACTCAATTTTCATTCAAAACTTTGAATAAATCAAAGCGTCAAACGTTAATTAACGGTTGGTAATTATTCAATTTAATGTGCGAATCCTTTAATTAACATGGCGTCGGAGTGTTGATGAATCCATCCAGAACCTTTTGATTTACATGTTTTGAAGTGCGAATTTTACTAACCATTTGAAGTCCTTTTAATTTCCGATGAATTAATTGGTTTCCGGAATTCCGTAATGAATTGCTGAAACCTATGAAGTTTCACATACAAGTTTTCTGAGATCGAAAAGGAATACGGGGGAAATTTTTATATATTCATCTCCAAAATTATGACTTCAGAAAAAACATTGTTTGAAGTTTACGAAATTATGTTTTAGCAAGATAGTATATGAAGTAGTCACAGCACTTGAGCAGACTCAAATTTGTTCATTCGGAAAACAGAAAGTTGAAATTTCACATAAATTTCAATAAATTTCCGTAGATCAAAATGCCGTGGAAATACTCGAAAATATTCAACAGTAAAAGCACGTGAGCTTTCCGTTTGCTCGAATTAATTTTTAGTTGTAACGAAATTATTTTGTCAATCAGTAATTTTATGAGAAAAACTGACATCGCCTAGCTGTTGACGAATAATTCCAGTCACAGGCGAGTAAAAGTGACACTTTGTTTCCTGAAATCGGGGACTCGAATACGTATTCTGGTCCCAGCCCTGCAAAAAAGTATTTCGAGTTCGAAGGTCTCCAGAAAAATTCAATGATTTGGGATTATTGTAATAATCGCATGAAAAATCCACGCAGTTGGTAAATTTTTATTCTATTGATAAATATAAGGCTTCGTTCGGATATCCCACTGCATTCACTCCAAAAACTTTTTTTGAGATGAATAAATGAACGGCAAAAGAGGTTGTGTGTGGAAGAGTTGATAGTGTTTTATCTATGAATTTAATTCATGGAAAATTAAATAGAATCCAACTGAATTCCACCTACCCCAATATTCGACCACATCTATAAATATGTGAATGCTTTCTCTATGCGCACAATGGTTTGCGCAAGCATTGGTGCATATCTTTGGGTGCATCCAATTTTCTCTACTGTTATTGATATACAGGGTGATTTAAAAGTACTTTGACAAACTTCAGGAACTGATTACTCACAATATTCTTATATGAATTGTCCAAATAAATTATGTCCGGAAACGCTACGTTTCCAAGATACAGAGTTTTAAAGTTTTATTTGTATTTCCTTTTTTTTTCAAACTTCCGAAATACTGACCTTAATTATACGAAAATTGGTATTGAGAGGTTTTTTGAGGTGTCGGATTCGAACCTGATGTTATTATTGCTCTTACTCGTAGGGGGCACCACCTTCACGTCTTTTTCTGTTTTGAAGATTCATAACTTTTTTTAGCGTACTCCTAGCACATTGTTCAGTAAAAAAATCAATTCCTCGATCATATCTACGTAAAAAAGGTACCCCTGTTACAAATCGCTATAAGCAACCGTTTTGTAGATATTTGGACTTGAAAATTTCACGTCGGTTATTTGATAATCGATGCGTGTTGAAGTTATTAGCATTATTTTACATTTTCCACAAGAATGCTAAGGAAATGAATTTGCCGTTTAAGTAAGTAGTTTTGGTAATTACATATTATGTGACAGTTAAACGTTTTGTTGTTTTGTTGAAGTTTCTGTAAGTTTCAAAACACTAATTTTGAAAAAATTGATTATCTGAACAATAATGCTCATTTAACCGATATGCATATCGTTCATGGCCTTGCAGATGGCAATGCGCGCGAAGCAAGACGTATCGACCAGGAGCGATTTCCTAATCGAGTACTGCCTTCAGCTCCAACATTTACCAGTCTCCACCGTCGTTTGGCAGAAACAGGTAGCTTTAAGAGGGCAGCTGATATTATATTGGAAGACCACGAGCAGTCCGAACCTCAGAATTGGAAGTAGTTGTTTTGAACGCTCTCGAGGAGAATCCAGAAACAAGTACAAGAATAATTGCTGAAGCTCTCAACTCTACTCAGTCCACAGTTTGGAGAATTATCCACGATCAATAATTTTATCCATACCATACTCAAAGGGTATAAGCTTTTTTGCCGCGAGACTTTCCCCAACGCATTGAAAGTGGTTTTTGAGAAAATTGGCTGGACATCCCCAATTCTTGAGATATGTACTCTTTATGGACGACGCAAACTTCTTCCGAAATGCTATCACAAACTTTCATAACAACCATGTTTGGGCTCTGGAAAATCCGCACGCAGTTAGTGAAAGACATTATCAGTATCAATTTTCTGTGAATGTATGGGCGGCAATAATTGATAATTACTTGATAGGTCCTTTCTTTCTTCCGTTCCGACTGAATGGCCTAACTTACAGAGACTTTTTAGGAAATTAATTGCCGGGACTACTTCAGAATGTACCATAAGAAATTCGTATCCGCATGTGGTTTATGCATGATGTGGCTCCGGCCTATTTTAGCGTTGCAGCCAGGGAATTCCTTAACACTGTGTATCAAAATCGATGGATCGGTAAGGGTGTAGAAGAACCTAACCAGGCGTGGGCACCAAGGTCCCCAGATCTAAATCCGCTAGATTTTTATTTTTGGGGCCATTTGAAGTCACTAGTTCATAGAACTCCAGTAGCGAACGAGAAAGATCTGAGAAACCGAATAGTAGACGCCTGTGAAACAATGAGAAACACACCAATGGTTTTTGAGCGGGTACGAGATTCAATGACTAGAATACTGAAGGCCTGTATCTTCGGTGAAGGTGGACACTTCGAACCATTTATTTGAATACAATTTAGTCTCCTTTATTTTATTTTAATCCACATATTCAAAATTTATTTAAATAAAATGTTGATATTTCTTGCAAATTTGATTAAAACGAATACAAATTCTGCACCCTTGATACAAAAATAACTATTTTAATCGAGTAAAAATAAATAGAATAGGTAGCGCCCCCTACAAAAAACCAAAACTACTTACTCAAACGTCAAATTCATTTCCTAAACATTCTTGTGAAAAATGCAAAATAATGGTCGATTATCAAATAATCGACTTGAAATTTTCAAGTCCAAATATCTTGAAAACCGTTGTTTATAGCTTTTTCACGTAGATATGATAATTGATTTTTCTACTGAAAAATGTGCTAGAAGTACGCTCAAAAAAGTTATGAATCTTCAAGAAAGAGAAAGACGTGTAGGTGGCGCCCCCTACGAGTAAGAGCAATAATAACATCAGGTTCGAATTCGACACCTCAGAAAACCTCGTTTAGTTCAGTTTTTCGATAGTTATTTGGAAAAAACGAAAATAAAAATAAAACTTCAACACCCTGTATCTTGGAAACATAGCGTTTCCGGGCATATATTTATTTGAACAATCAATACTAGAATATTGTGAGGAATCAGTTCCTGAAGTTTGTCAGAGTACTTTTGAATCACCCTGTATAATGTGCACGAATATGAAAAAAGGAAGCCGTCTTTTTCGTAATTGTTTCATTAAATATTATTTTGGACAAGTGTATTTATGTATCCATTTTTTCCTCATGTAGGGTCCAAATGACAGATCAGAATAGAATGAGGTTCGAAAAAAAAAATTTAAGAGATATCAAAAAAAAAGTAATGTTTCAATATAAAATATACTTTTTTCCAAAGCATCCAATTTGGTTGTCACCATTCTGCATTTCTTCCATTGGTGAAACCCTATATCTCAACACTTAGAAACTGAAGGGTTTTGGATTTTGAATGAGTTCATTCTGGAAATCCGATTGTTCCAGTAGACTTATTTCCAACAGCTCTTGGCAAAATAACTGGCTGAAAATTATTCCATTCCTGGCAATTTTTTCAAAACTATCTGAAATCCCTAAAAATCTCATGGAGCCATACTAATATATTTTATTTCAACATATTTCATGGCCAGTTATAGGATAATGAAAAAAAAAATCCATCGTTTTCGGTTTCAAGTTGTTTTTTGAAATGTAAGGAACAAATTCAACGAAATTAATTAATCAAGTATGAACTTGAAAGTTGGGAACGAACGAAAAAAATGAATAATACCATCCATAAACAATTAACAACTTAAAATTACTTAATGAAAAGTAGGTACCAAGTACAACATATCGAAGTAAAAAAACATTTCTCTCTGTACTAAAACCATCTACGTTTTTTTCCACATTGACGTTCCAAGCATCTCATCTGATTAATATACCTTTTCGATACTCAATGTAATCTCTCGTTAATAGTGCAACAATAGTGTCAGTTTTTAACCTACTTCTCAAATCTCTTTTAACATCATCAAGTTCACTGAACAGTCTTACGACACTAGCGTTTGAGAATGGCAATATTGGCAACAAACTAATTTCATCTTTAAATTTCAAAAACTTTCAGAATTGTCAGTATTTTTTACATTGAAAACTTTGGCCAGGCAAATCACAATTTTGCTCTAAACTAGAATGATATAGTAACGCGTGACTTCCCAACTCGTTGTCTAGTTCTTGTGTATTTATAATTCATTTTAAAAATGAAAATCGTTGGAAAACATCCAGTAATTATTTTTGCGCATATGTTTGCGCATATTTTGGTTCCAGAATATTGAAATTTCATCTTCAAAAAGTTAAAATCTCTTTTATTTTTCAAAACAGCTTAATTTGAAATTTCAAACTTAAATAATAAAAATCGTCAACTACCTTGTGGTCAAAGTTTGCGTCCTTCCTCAGCTGTTGTAGAGTCGTGAGCAGGTATATCAGATTTATTTTTTCATTTGGTACCTTTTAATTTGTCTGAAACTACTTTGAGAGAATATCAATCAACATTATTTTTGACAACCTGGTAAATTCCTGCTGTCATGCCACTACTGGCATGATTCCTGGTGAGGCTTTTTTCTCCTGGCAAATGCCAAGAATTACTGGCAAATTGGCAACCCTGCCAGTAGAACCGGCTTCGATTCAGTGCTGCTTTGTTGAAACCTAAGCAGAAAATTAATGTCGATTTCATCAGGAAAAAATTAAAACTTTTTTATAGTTTTCTGGATTTCAGAATCGATCAAGAAAAATCACCTTTTTGTCAAATATTGGTTTTTCAAAATCCTTCAACTCAGAAATCTGAAAAAACTTATCCAATCATTCTGAAACACCTGTCATATTCTGTTCATATTTATTGATTGGGTTTTCGATCATGCGGAATTGAAAATGAAATTAAAGCTATAGGCAATCATAAAAAGTTCTTCAATTGCCGAGTATGATAGAATGACGCATATTACCTTAATGGATTTATGTTTCAGAAACAGTGAACAAGTAATTAGGCTGAAAAATTGGACGCTTTTATTACCACGTTTTTATTAGCTCGCCCATGTGTCTGTCCAGTACAAATCTTGCAATCGATTTTAAACTAACTTTCCGATCAGCTAGAGACTTCGGAAATGGCTCAGAACTCGATGACAATGCAATATTAACTCGTTTTCTCGTCTATCTGTTTGTGTTTTTTACGGAACACAAAAAGTTAGGTTAAGATCACAAAATCTCTCCATACTGGTGACGAACAGACGTTGTTTTGTGATCTAGAGTGTACACCGCGATAGTGAACCCTATTGCGATTCTCGACTTTACAGTAAGATGTCTAAAAACCCTGGTGAATGAACTGATTCGATATTGTTTAGATTTTCGAGGGGACACCACCTGTTACTTCAACAGAGCTTCTCTCTGTGGTAGTCTGTGGTAGATGGCGCCATCCAAAAATGTTTGTTTATACTCTCGCTAATGTCAGAACTTAATTTTTGACATCTGCAGCATCTTATATGAAATAATTTCCAGTGTTTTGTCAGTATCTATGCGTTTTCCATTTCTTTGACTTTAAATCTTGCTTAGCTTATTCCTGAGTTCTTTAAAAAATCACTCGTTCATCAGTGTGTGAGGATACTTTTTGTAGAATGGGCCACATTTGTATTTTGTGTGGACAGTATAAGGCCGCAGGTTCGAATATTCACCTGTATTCAGTACCAAAAGCAAGTGTACAAATCTTGACAAATTGACTAATAATGATATTTTCATAGTTTATCATATTGTATGCATTGAATTTTATATTTTCTGCAATTTAATGACAATTTCATTTCCAATTCTCCGTCTGTCAAAATGCAGTAAATCTCAAATTCAAATGGTACAAAATACGAAAAACAACACGACAGTGCTTTCTCTGCGCAATGTTCGGGGGCTACTAATTCTAGCTTTGCTATCGGCGAAGTTTGACAGATGTTACTTTTCAACCAATAGCAAAGCTAGAATTAGAACCCGCGAACAGTTCGCCTCAAAAAGAAAGCTGAGGAAATAAATATACCCTATTACTGAATTAAAACTAAAACAAAATTGGCGCCATCTGACACGCTAGTAATCTTTATTATCAAGTAGGCCGAGTGTCGCCAAGTCGATCCCAAATTTATACAGGTATAAGTGCAAGCACCAGGGTTTTACGACATCTTACCTTACAGGCATCGCGGAAGAAAGGAAGTGTTAAAGCTCCACAAAATAGGCAAGAGGAACGAGATCATAAAAAACCTGAAAATGGAACGGAAAAACACACCAAAAAATCCGGATACCCAGGAGGAAACATTATTTAGGGACGATGAGCGATACAGAGTTGAATGAAATTAATAATTATTTAGATATTTTTCCTAGTATATCATGTTTATACACGGGCTAAAAAGTATAAAATAATTATTTAAATATATTTTTTTTCAATATACACCACATTCATGAAACGGACTCCCAGCTACATACAAATTCATATCCCCATAGAGATTCCTAACCCCATAGAGATTGAGAATTTGTGATTGTGAATTTTTAATGGCTATGAAAATAGTTGTAAGATTTGAAGCGAAAAACTTGAGGCGCATGCAATTGGATAGATAGACAGATTTATACAGTGAAAAGTTACCATCATCCCCCAACTTCTAAAAGCTAAAATTTAATATTACTCCACTAGTATACGTAGAGCGTCAGGTGAGCACTAAACTTACCGATCAAGTGTTCTCTGACGTTCAATCTCTCTCTAACATTCAAATATGATATTTTTGATCCAATATAAAGTACATCAAAAGATAAACTTATATTTCTATTCCAAACAAAAATTTTAAGCAGGAACTCATTCATAAAAATGAACAATTCGTCAATTTACTAAAAAACATAATATTTTCGTATTTGATACAATTTACACTTATATTAAAAAAGAAAAATATATTATACGCTGCGTAAACTTTGTTTGAGGTAGTAATATAAATATATGTTGGTTAGGTAAACTTTTTTTTTTCTATATACTTAAACATTATTAAATTTTATTTAACAAACAATTTCACGGATTTTGGAGCAACATTTGTTTATTTTTATCGAAATTTTATTAATAATTCATTTTTTTTTATAAAACCAATCAAATCTTCTTGAAGTACAGATTACAAGCTTCTGAAAGTACTATTGAAAAATCTTGATATCAATTTTGAACTAGAGTGTTTGGTTTTTGAAGCATGTCCTAAAAATTCATTCATTCATTTTTTGAAATTATTCAATATTTTGAGGACTGTATTTTTTTAAATAAAATTTTATGATTCTTTTTCATTTGCACACTTTCTCAAGTGTCATTTTGGGACTAAACTGTACAAATTTCAGATGTTTCTCTTGAAAATTTAAAGAATGGCAGATCTTTAATTGATTTTATAGAAAATTCTACTTTGACGTTACTTCATATATGTACTATTCCTATTCTTTTTACATTTGAACACAAGACATCTCGTTAGCTACTTTTTCCTTCGTTCATTTCAGTTTTTGTTAGCTTAGTTTTATCAATTAGATCAAAAGTTTTAACAAATTATGTGAAGCGCGCGTGGCTACGTGCTCTTCAAGAGATGCACTTTCGAATGGCATATCAGTTTTTTTTTATTTATATATGTTTTGGGATATTATTTGACTTGCTAGTTACTAGATACATTATAACAGTCAAATAATTTTATTATTACTTTTATATTTATTTTTCAAATTATATCTATTTTGTATGAAAAATGTTCCATGAGATGACAATCTTCTGACTGAAAGTATTGGTAAAAGTATTGGATAATTCTAAATATAGTGGATATTTGGGAATGGGCCTTGTTCTTCCGAACAACTGCTTAGTTTAGATCTCCGATTATCTCATGCGGGGTGTTACTGAAAAATAAGATATTATTATTTTCTCCCCTCACCTTTGTTAGTAGGGCTCACCTTTTCCTGAGAAGTCATTCTAAGATAGATGGAAGCAGCCTAGACTGTCGCACACCAGGATTAATCGATTTCTCAACTTCATCAACATATTTTATGATATCTACAACGAACTCTCTGATTTTGTTCATGTCAGAAGGTTGTTAGAGAGGTAATAATCCGGCAGAGATGGGCAGTGAATGGCTTGGTAATAGTTTGTATCGGAAAGTTTAATGGAACAATGTCATCGGGGACATTTTCCAATCCCCTCAATTTTCAAGTTAATTCATCATCTAGGTATATCAGTCCACTCTCCTACCTTTTCTCATTCCTGCGTGGAAGTTTCCATGATCCCAAAAAGGCCATTTGAGAAGAAATCACTTTGAAAGAATCGCCAGGTAGACTTCAAGAAAAATCTGATTTTTGACAGACAGATGTGAACATTGTAGTAAGTTTCGAGGATTTCATCTCATTTTCGCGCCAACTGTTCTGAGCGGGATTTCGTTCGTAGAACTATAATCTTTGTAAACAATCAATTCACAATTTTTTGCATGAAGTAATGTTGACAGAAAAAGAAAATTTCATAGGTTTGAAGTTTGACATTTTGCGTGACACAAACAACAAACATTCCTTAACCGCGCCATCTACTAATGAAGTTCCAAGCAGAATTTAACGTGTTTCATTTGTTGTCCCCCAAAAATTCTAAACAAAATCGAATCAGTGAATACACCAGGGTTCTTAGGCATCTTAGTTTTCATCTATAAGGAGCCCCCTAATTGAAGCATGAATAGTTTCCCTAAGTACTAACAATTTTATTGCACTGCAAATGCAAGTGTTGTGTGAGTTTTCTCAACGACAGCTACTCCCTACACTCTTTGCTATTATCTATTGCATGTGCCACACGTTTTTTGTTTTAAATCTTACAACTATATTCATATCTATTAATAATTCACAATCACAAATTTTCATGACAATCTCTATGGAGTGAGGAATCTTTATGGGGTTATAAATCTGTACGAGGCTGGAAGAAATTGTTTTATACTTTCAAGTCTGTTTCAAAAACGTGGTATATTAAAAAAAAGTATTTAAATAATGATTTGTTCCATCTTGACCCTTCAGAATGCTACTATAAAGATACCAAAAATGCCAAAAATTGTTCCAACAGAGAAAACTACAATCGGGCAGCTGCTAAGAAATCAATTCTGTGGATCGAAGAAGAACAATGTACTGACTTAGTCGGACGCGCGGGTGATATCATACTATTATTTTTAAAAAAATATCAAATGAAATATTTCCAAAGTTATATTCCCAGTCATTTTATCTCAATGATCATTTTGGTGTATTTCTGTGACAATTTTTAATTTTGTTGGTAATCATTAGAGTGATTTTGGGATCTTGTTCACAAGTTAGCTTGCATTTGGACTGCTGAATTCAGTGAATATCATTTTCAGGTATTTTTGTTCTATTGTTCTATCATCGACTCAGTCATATTTTCTGATACTGGATGATGGTTAACATATCATTTTCACTCAATATGTTCAAGAAAAAACTGAAACAATATTTGATCGAAAACAGCTTTCCGTATATTGAAATATGATATGAAACGAACTTAATTGGACCACCCCTGTTTTCAACTTTCTATGAATATTTTCCCAAGTAGTACAAAAATAAATCGTAATGAATTTCTTGCAATATTTTATTTATATATATATTTTTTTTGTTTGGGTTTGGTATTCTTTTTTTTTCCTATATATTTATTCTTCTTTCATTTTTTTATATTTGTTGTGAATATTTTGAAAGTTTCATGCGCAGATATTGAATCCTGCCTTTTGTTAGGTTCTATGTACCGAGTAAATAACCTTTCAATGAAAGCATTTATTATTATTTCCTTGGGTTTTGATTCCAGAATAGATATACTGTAGAGATAACCATCCTCCATTTAGTTATAATATTTTTATGGAATACGAGGATCTGCCTCCCAATACTAAAGTTATATATTGTACAATCTGCGACTCAAAAATCAGTTCTGTATTGGGACTGGACAAATCAATTCCAATTGGAAGAACTTCAACAACCAACGTCACCACGGAGGCAGCTATAGCTACCTGCGTCATATTCGAGTCCAGGATTATCAAGATGGAAGGGAGGACTATCGAGGGGACTGTTGAAAACAAAATGGAAGAATTTTAATGGACATAGCCCTTAAAGAGAAGTGTTAACCGTAGACACGTGTTTCGGGCTATCGGCCCTCATCAGTACGGTGAAGAAGTGCAAGGATGAACAACACTTGGTAGTAAACGACAAATCAACGGAGTCAAGAAACAGAAGCCACCCGCACATTTGTGGTTTCGGTTAGAAGACCCTGCATTCCAGGGAACACCCAACGTCACCACGGAGGCAGTTATAGCTACCTGCGTGACATCCGAGTCCAGGATTATCAAGATGAAAGGGGACTGTAAAAACAAAATGAAAGAACTTTAATGAACATACCCCTCAAAGAGAATACCATATACACGTGTTTCGGGCTTTTGTCCCTCATCAGTACTGAAGAAGTGCAAGGATGAACATCACTTGGAATGCAGGGTCTTCTTACCGAAACCACAAATGTGCGGCTGGCTCCTGTTTGTTGACTCCGTTGATTTGTCGTTTACTACCAAATGTTGTTCATCCTTGCACTTCTTCACCGAACTGATGAGGGCCGAAAGCATGAAACACGTGTATACGCTTAACACTTCTCTTTGAGGTCTATGTCCATTGAAGTTTTTCCATTTTGTTTCTAACAGTCCCCTCGATATTCCTCCCTCTCATCTATATATCAATTCCAGTTTTTATAACTATCAGAAAGAATGAGTTCAATATCAATATAACTTTGATGGAAAGAAGTTGTTTTCTGTCTTTATTTTAACGTATTTCCTCTAATATTTTGCAAAAATCAAAAATTTTCGAGGAAACAATTTCAAGCTTCCAATTGTGCATAATTTTTCAATACTACTTTTTTTCAATTGGTTATCTTCAACTTTAGGAGATATCAACAGGAGTTAATCATCAAGTCGAATTATTTTATAAAGATTATATTCATATCTTCAGAAGAAATGATACTGCTTTTTCTCGTGACAGGTAAACGACACAAAACATTTCAAAATATCCAGTCACTCCGATTGAAATATCTCTAACAAATTTTAAAAGCAATTTCACTTTATAATGATCAAATATGAAGTGAAATTGCTTTTAGAATTTGTTCCATTTTATTTTCTGTTTTTCCTGATGATTGTAGACTCCATTCAATGTGAAACTAGCTTGCTTCATCACTATAGGGAATATTGTTTAAAAACTGTCTGTCATTAAGGTACTCGCTTATAGGCAAAATTCCGAATATTTTTCTTGGTCACCTCGTTCCAAAGTGTGTGAAAATTTTGGTTTGAAGGGCTTTAATTTGTTTTTCCTCAGACATCGCCTAATAATCCCCGTAGATTCAAGCTCGGTACCCTCAAACTCTCATTTGGATTATTTCTGTAGTAATCTAATATAGTTTGATTATTTCCATTCCTTCCTCGTACATTATTCTTCAAAATATGTGTGGTTACTGCTCCAGTCTGATTGAATACTTGGTTTATTTCATGTACCGTACTGTTATTTCTGACAGGACGATTTGGGTGTCTCTCATTGAATATTCTAGTAACTTCTCTTTCAGACGTATAATTACGATTCTCTCTTGACAACTGACAATTGAGCCATTATCTTCTCTCATTTTGGAGAATGAACTCAGTTTGCTAAGGGTGAATCACAAAATGATAGTTCATGTACAAATAGATGTTAAACTAAGTCACAGCTCACTTGTTTATTTCATTCAGGCATTCTAAATTCAATAACGCGAATGAATACCTACATACAGTTGAATTTGGAAAAATATATATATTTAGATGAGCAATACCTGCCAGGTAGGCCAACAATTAACAATAATTTCGAATGGTTTCAAATGAGTTTTGTAAATATTGATTAGTATCAACATTATAAATCTCATTTTGCAAAACATAACGGGCACGGCAAAATGGTAGAAAATTATAAAGTTTATTATTTATAGTTGTTTTCCGATGAACCCAGAAGAGTATTCATCAAACAGTTTTCAATAATACATAACATATGCAAACCTTTCGAATAATGGCAATGTAAAATGCACGCAATTTTTTTTTTTTTATAATTACCCAGTAAAAATGTCTGACATTTTGCAAAATGTTCAGCACCTTTGAAAAAATACACATGAAGTTATGTATGAAATTGCAAAATCTTGAGTGACACGCAAATAGTATATATGGGAATAAACATCAGAAAGTTGTTAATTCTATTGCAATTCTGCCAAAAAAATCCAAACTTTCAGGATATGGGTATCAAATTCTCTGAATACTTTTTATAAAACTGTCAGATATGCAAATTTGCCCAGGCTGCCTGGGCACTAATTTTTGAATAAAAAAAAAATTACGCCTCTCTGCATTGTCTAAAATTGCAAACTTTTGTGAATCCGAAATTAACTCAAAAAATATATTTCATTAATTTTGTGAAATTTCAATGACAATTCTTCAATAAAAAGTTATAATCATTTATTATTAAAAAACAACAAATATCTAGTCGGAAATGGTATGTTACGGGAAAATTAGACACATATTACCAAAAGTAGTTTCTCATACAGTTGATGGAAAAAGTTGCTGTCAAAATTAAACAAACAACAGAGCGCTCTCACCAACTAATCCGCCACCTTTGTCAAAATCTCCTTTTTTAACCAAGGTCCGGCCTCCCTTGATACGATAAATAAACATATTTATCAGCATATAAAATTTCATAAATGATATAAAAATGCTCGCTGACCTTTTTTTTTCTTCTTGTTCATATTGAAACTTTTGGAACAGTGCGATATTCAGCGAAGATACCTAATGTTAATAAAATTGACTGTTGATTTTTTTCCAATTATTTTGAACAAGTGGTTCAACTTCTTTGTGACTAACAGTTATTCATATGAAACATATCAAACGTGAAAATTTCCCATACATCCGGAGAAACCGAGACTGGTCATATTCAACTAATAACCAAAAACAGCACATTCTACACATATAATGGAGACTGCAATTGTCCAGGAAATAAGCAGAAGGGCCGCAAGCTTCAAAAACAAAAGATGTGAAAACATTTCCATGTTTCAACTAAACTGTAAGAAGAAACATAAAAAAGGAAGTGGATTTTTCATGGGATTTCAATCTCTCAAAAGAAATCCGAAATAATAATCATGTGTAAATCACTTTTAATTTTCCCAAATATTCTAGCTGTATCATTTTTCATGGAGCCCTCGATATGTCGCCTTCCGATTCAGCCTATATATTTTTTGTCACAGATTTGGAGGTCTTAAACATTCAGAGTGAGATCTAAAGTTATACTCAGAACACTCACATTACCAAACGAGTTATTTTGAATGTTGGTATTATTCAGATCCCCCATCACAGTATGTCTCGAATATGATTGTCATCTGCAAAATGCGCCCTTATTGAGTTAGCAAAGCCATTTGCCCAAAAATCAGCAATGTTTGTCCAGTAATTGTCGTAAATTTATCGTGAATGGAAAAACATGTGGATGTTTTTGTATAGGAGGTGGCTTGATATCAAGTCAACTGCAGTAAATTGACGAATACGTTTTTTTTTCTGGAAATTGGAAAATCTACGATGAAGAATTGATCTGATTTTGTAATATCTAAGAGTGAGCATATGCTTCCTGGCAATAACATGCTGAACGTTGAACTACATCTGATGTTATTGTTGCGAATCCACGACGCCACTGCCGTTGTTTATGTCGAAGCGACGGAAAATCCCCGAGAGCAGGTAGCGACCAACCGCCCGCACGGATTTCAAGAAGGCAGCGTGACTGGTTGACGTCAGATCTTTTTCATAAGTGAATCGCAGGAAGGGACATATAGCTTTATTTGACTTGAAATAAATTATGTTTGCATAGGGTATCACAAAACATCGCGAGGCGACCTCCTACTGCCTCTTTACGGGGGCGTACGGGGGTTTTCGCCATGTATCCTTGAAATACAGAATGAAATGCAAATAATTAATTACGAGATGTACCATACTCAATAGATAATAAATATATTTTGATGAATTTAGGAAAACGCGTTAATTTTCAATCAAAATAGGATTTTTGAGTGCAGCTTTAAAATTATGTGTAGTTAGTGCGTGAAATTATTGCCAGAAGTCTAGGTCGGTAAAGTTGTAAAAAATTGTTCTTATTTTAATGACAAGGTGCTGTTCTGGCGATTTCGTTTCAATATTATTTGCGGCTGAAGAAAGCTGTTTACATAATTTGCCAGAGGGCAAAATAACAGCTAAGTATTTAAAAAATGATAATATCGCAAGAAGTTGTTGAAGCGGTCAAACTTTTTTTTGACAATTTTATCAGTTTATCTTTGTATTATTCAAACTTTCAATGAATTATTGATTAGTTAAGAATGGAGAAAACGGAGGATGAGTGTAAATAACAGAAAAGTATAATTAAAGACATTAATAAAAATATTGTGTCAACTCGTTTTCATTTTTTACATGAGAAATACACGGTAAAAATTGGATTTTTATCAACAATCAAAATCTGACTGATCATCTTCTTTCTCGACGCTGGTATAATCAATATCTGTATCATCTAAAACTTAAATTAAGATTTGTATAAAAACGAAAGTAATGTATCATGTAATAGTTGAATACTATCCCTCAGATTCTCCATTATTTATATTAGAATAACTAACATCTTTAAGTGTTGACGGTAATTGTGGGCCATCAAAACATTCAAATTCCTACATGGCTTGTTGATCTATCAAGCTGCAGGATCCGTTGGAACTGCTAAATGTGCATTTGTCCCGATTTTTGCGATGTATCTCGCCCTTTCAAATTGCTGCCGTAGTTCTGATTGACAAGGTAGCAAACTTGACACGTCGATTTTTTTTTATTTTTTTTTAAACGGTTCATTTACATTTTTTTCTTTTATAATTCCTCAGAAATATTTCGAATTGCGTACTCTTGGCAGATTGAATTTTGTTTTTCGTTGTGATTTCTAATACTTGAAAATTTATAATGTATTTCATTTTGTATTTCAAGGATAATATATGAAAACCCCTCGTACGCCTCCGTGAAGAGGAAGTAGGATGTTTTCCAATACCTCGGATGTGTTGCAATACCCTACGTAAAAATTAATTATTTTAAGTCAAATATAGCCTTTTCTGCGATTTGCTTATAAGAGAGATCTTCAATTTGATCATAATAGAACAATTGAAATTTACACATAATACTTTTGTTCGACAAAAAAAGCGAAGCTTTAACAGCGAGAGAAACAAAAACAACAACAAAAGTTATCGGTTGCAGGAAAATTTCTGGAAAATTAGGACAGCAGAAAGCTTTTTTCAAGCAGATGTTCCGAGGGACAAATTGTAGGCCTAATGGGAGATGTTGTTGAAATCGGTGCTGAAATCAACACAATTTGGGGGACGATGGATGGCATCGACGGTAAGATAATAAAAGTCAGTGTGGTACCAGAAGAAGCGACAAAAGTGAATGAGGAACAATGCATCACTTGGAAGAACTAGAAAAGAAAGTTGATTGACTGAAGATCCAAAATCCCCGCGACAGGTTCGCCACATCGAGCGATTCCGTGAAACCAACGACTTCTGATGGTCAGCCACCATGGTCTCTATATCGCAAACAATTTGAAGTTGCACAACGGCCAATGGATGGTACGATGAAGAAAAGGCTGCTGCTTTTACAATATTACAAACCATTTCGAAAGACCAGCATCGCAAGTATGATGACCTGATTGCTGTTCTGGAGTTGAGGTACTGCGATCAATATCGATAACAGTTGTACCAGGCACAGTTGAAAACACGAGTGCAGAAATCGAAAGGAGTTTGAAGCAGACTTTCAGGGACATATCCAGCTTTCCTACACAGATGTTCCTGAGATTTCAAAGTACAGTTCGCGGGGCACATATTCATTGGCCGATTTGGAGATAATGAAATACAAAGGACCCAACACACTTTAAGAAATGTAGTGAAGCTCTAATTCGTTTATTGGAAGTGGAAGCGGCTTTTACACCTCGAGGACAAAAGTAAGAGCTGTATCGATTAAAACAAAGCGACATCGTGAAACAGATGCTCAGCTGAATATTGGATGAACTAGATCCCAATAATAATGGCGCTGAAAATCAAAGAATATAAAAATGCTTCAGATGTAGTAGCATCGGACACTTCCAAAGAGATTGGAGGATGAAATCACCATCACGTTCCTACTCAGCTGGATCATCAGCAGAGTCGAGAG
The DNA here is from genome assembly GCA_018342105.1 of Gonioctena quinquepunctata. Classification (NCBI taxonomy): domain Eukaryota; kingdom Metazoa; phylum Arthropoda; class Insecta; order Coleoptera; family Chrysomelidae; genus Gonioctena; species Gonioctena quinquepunctata. The sequence goes on from JAFIRS010004086.1 coordinate 24,847, forward strand.
GAAACTGTTTCGGGTAATTTCCAGAGAGACTGCAGGGTGAAGTTGCCACCACGTTCGTCATCACCTTGGAGGATATCCCCATGTTCCTACTCATCGACGAGGACGAAATCATCAGTAAGTTCACGAGTATATGCCAAGTGACTGGATTCGCCAGTGGGTGTGTGCCCTTTTTCAACATGAAAAACCTTCTAAGAAGTTATCGTGATTAGTAAATCCATATTGTATTGTTTTTTCAAGTCATACCTGAAAAATGTAGAATAGGTGAATTAAATTTATATTTCTAGTCCTTTAATGATTTTATACATAACCTAATTCCATCTTCAGACAAAAGTTCCACCAGAAAAGCTACTGATGTCAGTATTCAGGATATAAATATTAACTGCTGTTCTTCATGTTAGGCTGAACGAATTAGGTGAATCTTACATCAATAATATTTTTTTTTCATAGATTCAATATAATGAGTATACAGGGCTTTTCACGATAAGCGTTAGTTGGATGTTTCTGGCAAATCAGACAACGGATCAACCTGAAAATTTCACGGTATGCAGAAATTAATATGATCTACACGCCTAGGATTACACGAAATAGGATTATCTGAACAAAGTCAATCTAAAATTGGATGTAGAGCTCAAAAACGGGAAATATACAGGGTGTTCCATTGGAAAAAAATGACTTCTACTAATTTTTTCATGTGAACAAAGTATCTGCATTTTTTTAAGACCCTGTATGAGGCAAATAAAAATATGACTCGTAGTGAAGATCCTCATGGTATCACTCCACTCCATTTCGAATTTGATCATCTTAGTACCAGTGAGTTCAAGATTATCAGCGTTTATAAAAGTACATGTTTGGTAAAAAAAAATCGAAATTAATTTATATCTTCTGAACGGTAACAGATGGGTATAGGAAAATTGTACATGAAGTTGTTGACAAAGTGATAAGAAATCATAATATGATATTATATACAGGGTGTTCCATTTGAAAAATCAAAGTAGCCGCTACTTTATAGTACAATCGGAAACGCCGCATCGTCTGATATATTTTAGGTGTGTAGATCATATTAATTTATGCCTACTGTGAAATTTTCAGGTTGATCCGTTGTCTGGTTTGCCAAAACGTCTAATTAACGCTCATCGTGAAAAGCCCTGTATAGGGCCACATAATATTTTTCAGTATCGAATCGGGAAGCATGCGGGCTAGTGAACGCTAAGCTCACAGGGTCACCCAAGTCAACAGGGATCAGAAGAACTACTGATAACCCGCCCCTCAGAGAAAAGACGAACCATGCTAATACCGAACATCGCCTGGAATGACCAAATAGTAATGCCGATGTCGTATCTAAAAAATTGCATCCTAGAGCATCCGAGCAGAGTCATAGAACCCGAATGAGTTGCCGGCATCAGACTAACGAGACTGATACCTGAGGCCGACAAGATGTTGGAATTTCCGAAACAAACAAATGGAGAACGCTCAAGTATTTTCCAGGATTTCGAAGAATAAGAAGAAGTGTAGTGTCCCGTGCGGGATTTCGATAGTGAACTGTGACTGATTCATTTAGTTTTGACACATAATATTATTGTATTGTTTTGTGTAAATGAACGTACAATATTTATTTCGGTATTTTAATAGACATGGAGCCCTGATTCAATATAAAGAGATAGATTAATAATAATTCACCTCAATATCAATTGTTGTTGTTAAATTTATGGTTTGTTTTTTTCTATTTATTGTTTTGAGCACACTGTTATATATCTTATGAAAAAATGTGCAATTGAGAACTTGGATTTTTTAGATGTTGAAAAGTTTAATGATGTATTGGAAAAAAAACAATTCGAATTCTCACTTATATACAGCAAGAAATTAAATTTGTATATTTTGTGTATTTATAGAGCCCCTCTAGTAATGTAAATGTGTTTTTAACCAAGCTTGAACTGATATTGAATGAATTACCAATTATACTAACTGGAGATCTGAATATAAACAATGATGAAGATTCAACGTATGGAAGGTCATTAAAAAATTTACTATTATCTTTTGATCTAAACATGCATGTTAATGACTCTACTCGCCACTCTATCCACTCAGCAAGCAAAATCGACTATGTATGCAGCAATATGCATGATAATTTCAGTTCATGCTGGGTTATAAATGCAGGTTTGTCAGATCATGAAGCTGTATTAAGCACATTCAATGTCTCATATACTCACTCAAAAGCAAACAAGTATAGTCGATTATATAGCAAATCAAATTTCGATAAATTCAAAGAAGCTTCAACTCTCTCTGATTGGAAATCCATCCCTGATTTAGAAAAACCTTTCGAAACTTTTCATGAACATCTTGCAACAGTGTTCGATAAATCCTTTCCTGTACATAAACTCAAGAATAAAAGAAAAAAAACTTCGGTTGATATTGGGAATAAAAACGTCTTCTAAATATCTTAGATGTTTGCACTATCAGAAAATACACAAATGCAACTTTTTTTCACATTTTTTTTAGTATCTATCGGAGGATTCATAGAACTTTATCAAAACTGCAAAGGAAAATCATTATAAAAATCAAATAAACGAATCTGATAACAAATCTAAAACTAGCTGGAATATCATAAATGATTTAAGAGGAAAAAACAGCAAAAACAAATCCGAAATAACTCTATCTCCCAATGAACTGAACAATCATTACTGCACTATTGCTGGCTCATCAACTAAAGACTTATCAAGAAATATGAACCCTATGAACCACTTTACAAATCCCCCTATTCCTCAATTTTTCGTAATTTATTATACTGATACTAGGGAACTGAAAGAACTTATAAAATCAATTAAAAATGAAAAAACCCATGAATTTGATGAAATTTCTATTAAAATTTTTGAAAATCTGCCAGATCAGGCTCTTGATGTATTGGCCACACTGATTAATGATTCATTTCGCAGAGGGATTTTCCCCGATTTCCTATAAACATCAAATGTCATACCTATAAATAAAGAAGGTAATTATGACGAGCCAGCAAACTTCGGACCAATTTCTCTCATACCTACTCTAGCTAAAATCATTGAAAAGTTAGTTGAAAATTGAATAACAAAATTCTCTGAAAAATATTCCATAATTTCTCCAAATCAGTACGGTTTTCAGGAAAAAAAAATACCAGTGATGCCATTTTTTTTCCTTCAGGGAGTATACACAAATGTCACTAGTGGTGAAGCTGTTGCGGCAGTATTTTGTGATTTCTCAAAGGCATTTGACTGTGTTTAGAGGTGTAGTTAACGACAGGATGAAGTGTTATTTATCCGATCGCTACCAAATAGCAAAACCCACCACCCTGTCAGATAGTGCACCTGTTATTTGTGGTGTAGCCCAAGGATCTATATTGGGCCCCACCTTCTTTTTGTTATATATTAATGATCTGCTTAGCATAAAAATATCAGGAAAATTCACAGTTTTTGCTGATGACCCTACCATTTTATGGCAAGACAAAAATGCAAGAAAAAATCCTTACTGACATAAAATTAATAAAACAATGGTGTTATACTAATCGTCTTATTTTGAATGTAACGAAATCCAACATTATATCTTTCAGGCGTGAACTAAGCAATATCGAGAGCCGCGATAACACTAAATTTCTGTGAATATTCATCGACAATAAATTGAAATTTGAACAACATGTTTTCAATTAAAATAAGAAATTAGCCTCTGGATGTTTTGCTGTGAGACTTGTAACAAAAGAGCTCGGACTCTCAGTAGCAAAAATAAGTTACTATGCCTTGATAGAGTCCCACCTAAGATACGGAATTCCAGTATGCAATAACACTCTCTTACAAAGCACCATGATACTACAAAAACGGCTAATTAAATATTTATCTACAGCAAAGGCACGTGATCCCTGTAAACCATTATTTGTATCCCTTAAAATACATACTGTTTTCTCCATTTTCATCCTTGAAACAGTATGCTTAATTGAAAAACATTTGTAAAATTTTAATACTACTCCTTCCCATTACAGCAAGCATAACAGTATCAATTTACCAAAACCAAATTCGTCCTTAGTGAAGGAGTCTTTTATCTACAATGGTTACAAGATGTTCAACCATTAACCAGATTATATAAGGGATATTACCTACAATGATCATTTCAAAAAGGCTGTGCATTCATTACTATGTGATCGACCTTATTATAGCTTGGAAGAATTTTATTCTGACACTTTTTAACCCTTTAATCGTCTACCTTTAATCTTATCAATTAATCTCATATACCAACATCATACTCATGGTTGCTTCGTTCTTTTTTAGTGTCATAACCGTGTTATATATAGATATAATTTTAGATTTATGTAAGTGCTTTGTCCATATGATTTTATTTTCTTCTCGACGATAATTTTTTTTCTCTCTTTCTCTCTAAGCAAACTGTGATTGAGTACTATTTACTATTTGATATTTTATCTTTTTATATTGTCAGATGTGATTGTTTCTCGTTTATGGATCGATTTTATACATGTATACCTACATATATATGCATGATGATTTCATTGTTCATTATTGTGAATTGTAAACTATGCTTTGTCAATGATAATCTTATTTCTTCAGACAATAAAGAACATATTGATTGATTGAATCGTAGATACTTCATACCTGAAAATTACTACTTAGTGCCATGATTAAAAGTGAATTGAAAAAATATTAAAATATTTTATGTTTCCACGTTTGTAGAGAGAATGACATGTGCTATACACAAAAGTATGGTTTAGCTGCTGGCATGGTTAGTGGATTCCCTCACGATTGGTCCGTTATTCTGCACCCTCGCCACACAAAAGCTCACTTCCACCTCTACCTACACAATATATACTTTTGTAGTCATTCATTTATCATTTCCGCCAGCACATCAGATTCTACATCCTCGTAAACCAAAGACAAACCCATGCTATTATGTCATACACATGATTGAAATATTTGCTGCATCAGAATATGTGGGAAATTCATCCTCAATAAAATTCCTGAACACCGAAATGAAGATTCCAAAGGCCGCATTAGCGCGGTCAGCCCATAATGGATACAACAAATAAATAAAATTAACACCCCGATGTAAATGGACAATAGAAAAATGAGTGATAAATTAAAATATAATTTCCATACGTGGAATTCCTATTGTGAATGTTGGAGCAACGGAGGAGAAAGGGGGCAGTAGCCGTAAAGAAACCCCCCGGGGAATCGAACGAGTCATAATAAATATTAATATTTGAGGTGTGAGAGTCGCGAGCAGGGAGACATGGACGTGCAGGAGGATTGTTACAGAAAGAATTAAATGGGTGCCATTTTGTTTTATTTGATTCATTATAAGTTTCTAGATTCACTTTTTCAGTTTACCTTCTCTTTGATTTGCTTCATATATTTCTGAAACTTATTTTCTTATATTTCTTTGGGTTTATCTTACTCTCTATGGAATTTTCAGGTACTTCACAATTGAAAAGGTAAAGTAGCTAATGTGTAAGAACACAACAGGCTACGAAACATGGACTATGCGGGCTACATAGCTATTCAAATTATTCCCTAATTACCTCCAACTCGTAACAAAGATCGATAAAAAAATTGGTGGCACTCAGTTAAACTCAAAATCACCAAAGAATCAGGACCGATCAGAACAAGATTGTAGTTTTATATTTTTCTGGACCGATAGACGAACAAGATTCATATTATCTGATGGATAGATTTAGCTAGGTAGAATTTCCCAGAACTCGTTTTCACAACTGTGGGTAGTTTATTTGGTGTGTCATTTGACATGTATCCCAAAAGAGAATATTTAAAAAAAAAACAGTGATATATGACATGTACAAATTCGTCAATATTATTGGTTGCGTTGGGACTGCTATGAGCAAGGCAATTACTGCATATTCGATCATTTATGCCAACCTTTTTATCTGGTACCTATTTTGCAAATGCACGGAAAAAAGTATTTGTAAATTCAACCAAATTTAATTGGTCAGAATTATTGGCTGACCCGACTAACTAAAATGGATTTCTCAATGCAATGCTAACATTTCTTTGATTTGAATATATGTTCATCTATTGAAACAATCTCCAATTGAATGAAAATTTGTTTCAACACAAATATAATATTTATTTGAATCAAACAACGAAAATATATTAACTCAAACAGAAGAATATTATATTGGTTGAAATATATGCGTTAGATGGCGAAGCGTTCGCACAACTGAGCCTGCTTAGATAATGTTACCACATAGCAAAGCCAACTTATCATCGTTGCGACGTCTGGACTTGAATGTCTGGTGTGGGCAACAAAATGACTACTCCTTTGAATAAATACTTTTAGTGAAGAGATCAGCTTATTTTGTTGAATTGGCATTTTATTGAATTCATCAATTCGACATAAATACTTGTTTGAATGAATATTTTCGTTGAAGAAATCAGCAAATTTTATAGATCTGATTATTCGATTCAACAAAATAATTACATGATTGAAACAACATTTCTGCCAAAACGAGTTATGAATAGAGTTGGTCGAGAAAGATTTTTGGTTCATGCAAATTATGTAGTTTCAATTGACTTAAACTTCAAATTCCATCCAAAACCAAGTAATCATTTTACTCATATTGGGATTATATTTTGTCGTGCATATACGACACTTTTATTTGTTTGATTCAAATAAATTTTAATTGATTCAAGAATGTGTTTTTTTCTGTGTACAAGTAAACAATTGAATCAACCATATACATCTGAACTGGTTGATTCTGGTTGGTATGGGTTAAACAATTACACTTCTTGAATTGTATGTTTGTTCTACAGCGGCAGATATTTGAGGTCCCATCCATATTGACGGATGACTATGGATGGAATGAGTATGAGCTGCATATCGATAATGTGTGTTCTTTAAAATGACAATGGAAGAACCGAATCTTACGAAATTTGAAGTACACGTGGAGAATAATATTGATTTTTCGAGCTAAAGACAACTCTCACTTCCTACAAAAATGTCGTGTTTTGTAAACTTGCTCTGCGCAATATACTTAATATTTTAAAAAGGGAAGAAAAAGCGCACACTGACATGGCTCATGTATATTCCGACTAGTGAATTGTGATGCAATTCAAAAAATTTTAGTGAGTGTGACTCAAAACTGAGATCAGATAAGCAGATAATGCGATGTCTCTCCTGCGTCAATGTTACGAATGATTTCTGGTGAGTACTCTCTTTTGGAAAACATTCTTCTTTGCCTCATTCATCTTATGAGTTCTTAATTAAGACTGGAATAGAAAATCAAATAACTATCTGAATGAAAATGCAAATTTTCAATTTCAGATTTTTTCTTTTGAGTTAGGGCTTTTTCAGAATATCTATCAGATGTAGTTCAATGTCCAGCGTGGCTTTAGCCGGGGAAGTAGTTGTTTTCTGTTAGACATTCACAAAAAATAACTTCATTTTAATCGTGGATTTTTCAATTCACAGAAAAATATTTCTATCAATATTCGATTGAGAATGTTTCCCTTTTCAACAGAAGAAAAAATTATGCAAGGGCCACAAGTATCTATAATTTCATTTCTGCTTACGACGTTAAAATTATGAAAATGTTTTCAAGATAAGATTATATTTTCAGTTGGAGCAAATGATATAGAAGGAAATTAAATGTATCAGTTATAGCAGGTTTCATCCACAGGAATGTTATCGAAATGGAAAAAGGTAATGCTTTTCCAATTTCTCTCTCGATTTCCAAAAGCTTCAACTACATTGCATTTGTCATATTAGCACCAAAAACAAATCCAACAAACATTTTGTCTTTCAAATGAGAGGTGAACTGACCTGTTCTGATATTTAGGATTGATTTTTATGAACCTGATAGCTTGATAAATAACTCATGACAATTTCACCTGGTATACAACTGGTATAGTTAGTAAGAATGTAGAAACGAAAAAGGAAGTCGGATGAAATATATAATATGTTTTGGGTGCTACGGAAAGGATTGCGCTCGTGAAAACTTGAATAGTGATACAATCATGTATATTAATAACCACATCTGATTAATATTAAATGCTTTCAGCATCATCGCAAGTGTGATTCGAATATTATTCTAGAATTCGATGGGGCGAGAAATGAACTAAAATCCTCTATTCGAAAATATCGTTACGGCACGTTAATTAATAATGAGACATTCTCTCGAAATAACTTCATTTATAACTAACTATTCATACATTTCGGACTCTTCTGAAGGTTTTTTTTTCATTTCGAATATTTCAACAAATTTCATAACAATATATTTCATTGCAAATCATTTGTCGCTGGTACCTGCTACAGAAAAACCAGTGCTATATATATGGAATTTTACTTTATTTACTTATCCCTTTAACTTTTCACCGTTAGGTGTGAGGCTGTTGGGGTTGATTTCGTTATCTCCTATGAATAATTCTTCATTTTTCTGGCATGGTGCGAGTCTTTTGATTCCATGCCATGGTAATCCTTTGATTGCTGTTTTTTCTCTTATTCGGTCTTCCCATGTTTTTCGTGGTTCTCCCCTGATGATTTTTCTCTGGTACTCGTGTTTCATATGTCATATTTGGTAATCTTCCATTTGACATTCTACATACTGAACCATATTATCTTGTCGTTTATAGTCTTCTCAGTCTTTATTCTTGTTTTGCCCTCGATCTCTGATGCATTTATTCTGTTTTTATTATTTTCTATTATTTCCACAGCTATTCGTGATTTATGTTCTTACTACTTTTCTGATTACTTCTGGTACTTCCTATTACTCCAATTTGAAATAATGGAATGAATTTCTTGCTACCTGAAATAGCTTGACGAAATATTGATGAAACTAATTTTTAATCAAAGTGGATGCAGGTTTCGAGTGATTCTTGAGATCTAAAAAATAAAATAATTCCTTAACGCTCCACGTCTCAGTGCACACTTTCGCACACTTCCGGTATATAATATACTAGCCCGCATTACTGCCAAAAATTTCCATTTATTTGTCAGATAAACAAGTTTCTACAGTCTGCTGTTTTTCAAAGATATGCCTGAACATCAGAGGAATAGCCCTTCCCGTGCAGCCACTGCTGGTGAATTTCACACAAGCAGACGCATTGCCTCACCTGGCGCAATAAAACCATAAATATTTGTACAGAATTAATGTTTTTGTGTCGAAGAAAAGTATTCATAATGCATTACGGTTCATTGTGGTATTCTATCATAAGGTAGTGCCGTATATCAAAAGCTGCGAATCCAACATTGTCTGAAATGGTCGATTTATGTTTCTGCGAGTACAGAATCTAGTAGTCGCCATTTAAGGATTGAATGGAGTAATTACATGGAAAAACTCCCTTTCGTTCAGAGTAGTATGCTAGCCAGGACGTGCTGTAACAGGCTTTGATGATATATAGTACAAGCCTAGAAAATATTGTGAGATAAAGCATAATAGATCATTACTTTTTTCAGTGTTACTCCATGATAGAGAACATATTATAAAATGCGAAGTCCTCTTGTTTTCTCGTTTCTTGTGTTTATAACTTTATTTATTCATTTTTTGGTAAGAATTTTTCATAACTTTATTTATTAATAAACCGTTAACGAGCCTTACGCTGAAGAATTCATTTGGTGGCATTCATTCATCTCCCTAAGTTCATTAATGTCCTCTTCCTCGCTCAAATAGATTATTTGAGCCGGCGGGGGCGAACAGCCCATATATAGGGGTTGAAATATATTCCTGTTATCGTTAACTACTATTTGAGGTAAGTTTAATAAACTTTATACACTGAATTATCTATGAAAAAAATGTTCAAACCGAAAAGATTACCAGGAATAAACAGAGAAGAGGAAATTCAAAGGGGTGAAAAGTTGGCCAAAAAGTCTTCTCTTTGGAAATTCGGTTTTATGGCCCCTGAAGGAGCTCCATGCAAAATTTGGAAGTTTAAGATTGAACCCAAGTGCAGTTTTCGATTTTTCAACTAGCCGCTCCCGCGAGTTTTTCAATTTGTTTATTTGGTCAACCCTGAGGCCGGACCCTACTGAAAAAGTCTTCCACTCGGATTTTCCCGATGGAAAGACCATAACATAGTGAAGGAACACAAAATTAAGCATATGGGAGACGTCGAATTTTTGCGATGATCGATTTTAAAGCCCAAAATTTTCAAAAACTTGTTTATGGCCACAGCTAGGGCACTTAGAGCTTCATCCGGTGATTGAGACAATAGTTTGTCTGATAAGTGGTATTGAGGAATGTTTATATTGTATGTTACTTATTACTGATTCATGCTCAGCCAAGTCTGTCTTGTGTAAAAATGGAGTGAATCGGAAAGGCCACATTTTATAGGTAATCGAGAGGATCAACTGTCGTAGAAGTGTTCTTGATTAATGTGTTAGCTTAGAAAAATAATATTGGTTCAGAAAGTTTATGCAGATCATTTATTTCCCACATTTCTTTTTGTTTCTTAACTGCTTGATCCAATCTTTTCCTGTAGTACAAATGTTTAGATAACTTGATAGTCTGCTTGTTGATACGATGGTAGTTATTGAAGTAAGACATGAAAGAAATGTTATCGCTATGAAATTTTCAAATGATGTGGAGACAACGTAGATTACAAGAGGAGTTTGTTAGTCCTCTTGTGATCCAAGGCTTTGTTTTGTTTTTTTTTTAACAAACTGTAATGCGAATGCTTCATTGAATATTTCAAAAACATATTTCTGAAAGGTGTTGAACTGGTTCTTCAGCCTCCTGTATAGAATTCTGACAAAAAAAATCGGAATTTAGTCTAGATTTTTCGCTGAAAATACGAACATGTCTTAGCGCGATTTTGGCATGTATCTTGTTAAGTTTCACCAGGAATATATTTAAGACTGTACACACAATTTTGTTTTCGTTTATTGATTTCGTTCAGGATAATCAGATCTCGAGGAATTATGAGTTTTGAACACCGTTAGTAATATGAATTTGTTGATTATTTTCCATTTTTTCGGAGGGAGAAATGTATGAAATTATATTTGTCACTGGTGTGATTACAGTGATGATGTAAACTCTTCCAGAAAATCATAAATATTTGAGATTTATTTTAGGAGTGAAACTCTGAATTCCAGTAAAACCCGATTCACCATAACCTAAGCGAAGATGGTCAACAAGTATATGAACTTGCCCATGGTTATATATATATATATATTTTATATATTTATATCTGTTATTTATTATCCGATTCAGAAGTTTTTTTCTCTACCAGTAGATAGAACATCAATAGTTCTAGTTGAATGCCATAAATTCGAAATAAAAATAAAAATTTCACGGCCTACTTCGAATGTTTTTCAAGGTCAAAAATCCAAAAAACATACTAGCGATTTTTTTTTATGAAATTTGACGACTCCACTGGATTTGTGATGCTTTCAAATGCGTGTGACCAAAATTTCACGATGAAATCATTCTTTTTAACAGAAATATAGCATAAGTAAAATATTCATATCAATATAGAAATAATTCAAATAGTTGTCATATAAATCACAATTTTGTAAATAATATGGTTTAAAATACTCCTTCAGAACATAAAAACTCTTTGTGGGATATGTTATGTCTCTTAGAACACTGCAGTTTGTTGTCAAAGAATAGAAATGCACATCTTTACATCCAATAATATAATTACCAATATTAATAACATAAATGAACTACTACAAAAGAATGTATTGACATGACGGTGCCTACACATTAAATTTCGGACTGTTCAACCAAATCACCATTTATCTTATCGATTTCTAATGTTTGAAGGGCTTCATCTTATTATATTTCCTAAGATTTCTCCTTATTGTTTCACGCGGTAAGTTAATGTTCAATCTTGCAATTCTCACACTTGTTTTCGGATTATTATTAAAATAATTTCGAATTCGTTCAGAATTATTTCGTCTGTCTTTGTACAACATTACTATTCCTCAGAATATGTTTACAAATAGCTCCATACTGATTGAAAATTTGGTTTATTCGGCCAACTGTAGCTCTGCTAATATTTCGACGCTCCGGATGCATGTTATTGAAAATTCTACATACTTCCCTTTCGGATCTGTCGTTGTTACCACGAAGTCTTACTATTTAAATTTTCTCCTGCAAAGTCAAATTATCAGCCATACTTCTTTATTAGTGTAGGATTTGAGGAGTTATAAACTTCACTATTAACACTGACAAATTTGTGTCTTTTTGTCTATTGTTCTGATGACTTGTCATCTCTATAGCAACTAAAGTTACAAACCCTCCTAATAAAAATAAAATTTTCGAAATGTGGTATCCCAAGCATGTTTGAATGAAACGAAGATTGATATTTGGAATAACTGTCAACCAACAAAGAGGAACTGCGTGCACAGATATTACCCCAAACCAATGATCGAATGTTTATCGAATCTTATGGTTAGTTAGCATTAGAAAATGGTGGAATAAGTTTATCGAATTAAATCGGCATTTGGTTGAAAAGTACGAAAATTAATGTGTAGGCACTCTCATTTCAATCCATTCTTTTGTTGTACTTCATTTATGTTATCAATATTGGTTATTATTGATTATTGAATATTGATTACTATTTGATGTAAAGAAGTACATTCAATTTCTTTGGCAAAGAACTGCAGTGTTCTGATGGATATAACTATCTCCTATACTATGGAGTTACGTTTGATAATTTGACGCCATTTTGAATAACTGCTGTTTACAAACTCGACTGCTAACGACCTGAAAGAGCATTTTAAACGATATTTTTAACAAGATTGTGATTTATATGACGACTATTCGAAATATTTTGATAAAGTGGTATGAATTTTACTTATGCCATATTTCTGTTAAAAGATATAATTTTAGCGTGAAATTTTAGTCACACCCATTTTGAAGCATCACAAATCCAGTGGCGTCGTCAAATTTTATTAAAAAAATTGCTTGTATGTTTTTTGGATTCTTGACCTTAAAAAAAATTCGAAGTAGGCCGTGAAATTGTTATTTTTATTTCGAATTTATAGCATTCAACTAGAACTATTGATGCTCTATCTACTGAAAAAAAAACTTCTGAATCGGATAATAAATATCAGTTTTAGAGAGGTGGCCCGCTTTCAAATGGGTCACTCTGTTATATATATATATATATATATATATATATATATATATATATATATATATATATATATATATATATATATATATATATATATATATATATATATATATATTATATATATATATATATATATATATATATATATATATATATATATATATATATATATTATATATATATATATATATATATATATATATATATATATATATATATATATATATATATATATATTTATATGAATATTTCCAATATATATATATATATATAAATATGTTCTACGTCATAATTTTCAATGGCGAATATTTCCATTTTTCAATTATCTTCCAACTGTAACCAAAAATTATCCAGAACACCTTTTTTGTTTAGTTCCAAGTCATAAATAGTGTCGCATTATTCCAGTAGCATAGTCCAACTCTTTCATTAATTAAAATCCCATTCAAAACGTGTACCGCACTATTTTTGAAGCATAAATCCCAAACGAAATATTGTTCCCATTCACACAATACACAATTAGCGAAAGGGTCTGAACAAAACACGTAATGACCCCTACCGTATATGAGAGTAATTCATGAAAACCGAAAAAATGTTTTAAGAGAGTGCCGGTTAGGAAAACAACAATGGGCAGATCACAATAGACAAAGTACCATGCTCACTGTCATGTCACATTATTTATGATTGATCGCACTGGGTGCCCTACAAATTTTTAACTTCCTAGCAGAGAAAATAAGGTGAGTTATCCTGCGTGAAGGCACGGAATGGTTTCACCATAGACGTGCGTAAAGGACCTTTTCTGTCAACGTAAATCATCATCAACATTGTATTTTGAATAGATAACTCTGCTTTTGACCCCAGAACCATCAAGGACTTCCAGATCGATCCTTAGCCCTTTGTTCCAGTGGTGATATGTCGCGGAAGCTATCTAAAAAACAAACATCCAGTCAGCACCTTGTATTCTGGATATGCTAATCGGTTGTTCGAAATAAATGTTTTTTTTTAAATATCAAAATGATTCGATAGTTTGAAGATATTATTGAAATAACTTTTGTAAAATGGTAATAATGATAAGTGTAATGATTTCTGGTAATGAAGCAAATATAGGATTTCTATTAATGGATGAAATGTCTAGAGTTTTACTCATATCTCGTCACAATTATACAATATTTCAGGTTATGGAGGGGTCGTACAAGCATATTTCCGCGGTTTTCAATGTATTATGTTGTTACAAAACAATTATTTTCAATTTTTTTATATATACATGCGTTTTTCATTACATCCCCCAACTAACATAATATGAAGATGACAAACATATATTTATATCTCCCGCGGGTTGAATAGTATTGTATCATCAGAATGTGAAGGCAATGTGAGTTCTATAAACTTTCAACAAAATTTATATAGGGTAATATTCCTTTTTTCCATTCTCTAAATCTCCAATCAGGCTCCATCAGTCCCAAAATGCACAATCAAAATCATACCCGAATCATTTCTTTTTTCTGAATACATTTTGCTCGATAAATACAGCAGATACTTTCAAATGCACAATTATATCAAAAAAGAGGTTACCTCAAGAATTTGTTATTTTCGAGAAACCTGAACTTTTTTTAACCAATACTATGTTTAATACTAGTCCTCATATTTTACTACATGTCAAAAAGAAGAATAGGTATTGGCTATCTGCGGAGTGCTTGTTGTGGACTGTCAAATCGATCGCAGCGTGTGCTGTGGCGGAAATGTGAAACAATTTGTTTTGATAAATAATTCCACGTTAATCTACGTAAATTCTTACAAATATAATAAATTGCTCTGAGAGATCGACAATTTTTCATATTATCTCAAGTTTTTCACTTGATTTTTTATAAAAATTATCAAAACATGGCTTGTCATCTAACTGTCAAATATTTCCCGAGTCCCGAATTGTGGCGTTAGTCACTGTCGTGCACATAGCCAATACACTGACTGCATAAACACTTGACAAGTTCCAGTCCAATTGAAACCACTGATAGGGTCTATTACGTTGTAGATTTGCTCTTAGTACCAAACGGGCCCAGTATAGTCTACTTTCGGTATTATCAGTCCACTCATTTATTTCAGTCGTGCCTACATTGTATGTTTCATGAAAAAAAAAAAAATATCAGGTCATAGCGCTTCGATGCAACGGAACCTCCTCATACTATCGGAAACTCTTTCTGGAAACACGTTAGCACGATTATTTTGTATAGTCACTACCGTTGACTTCAAGTTTAGGGGTTACCCATATCAGTTATGAGTTATTCTTGTGAGGAGACTGGCAACTATCGCTTGTATGTGATTCCATACATTTGTATAGTGTTTATATTGAATCCAGTAGTGTGAGCTGTCTGATCGTTTTGGATATTGAGTGGAATCATATTAATTTCAGTCTGATAGGAGATGGAGAACCTAAAAAATAGAGTTATTTGATATTTTCCGAATTCTAATGTTTGTGGTTATGTTACAATCGTCCTGTCGAAATGACCACTACCTGGAGTGCCAAATCTTTGAACTACTTACTTTGCATCTGACCTACGATCTAATCTGTCCATTGCCCCCTGGGATTGTATTTGTTTTGACTATCTCTCATGAATTCAAAATTTGCTCTCATGACAAATAAACAAATGTCATCTGGCATTCTTAATCTAAATAGTTCGTTAGTTTGACATTCGCTTCGCCAATTCGTTCCGAAGTACGTGTCAGGTGAATGAATATTTAACGTTATGATAGCGTAACGATGTTAGTACAACTTTGTTAACGTAAAACTTGCCACTTCTGGTAACAGCGACTACGTCACAACTTTTTCATGTATGATATTGCGATGTCTTCGAGATACTCGTAAACTATTCTATGATAGTACATACAGGAGTAATTACAACATTTCGACACTAGTAGGACGGTTCTTCGTTCGATTGATACAGCATCATGGTAGCCATATTGGAACAAAAATATTCAAAATGAAAAATTTGTGTCCCTGGGTGTTATATCAATTTTAAAATCATTGAAGATGAGCAAATGAAGTATGTTTCGTCATATGGTGAATATATTTCAACGATTGATGAGAAAAATTAATATAATATATTTGTTCTGGAATGAAAAAAAAATTATCTCTCTTCATTCACGAGGCGCATGAATTTTAAGTGAGTAAAATTGGATTTCAATCGTGAAAATGGGTTTGCTTGGTCACTAGTGCTTCAGAACAATTTTCTAACACACATAAATGAAAATCACTTTTATCTGAACTATCACGACAATTTGCTGTGCTCTGTGTGATACTTGAGCAATTCCACAGACAATATGCATGATATAAAATGTCCTCTTATCAACTCCAAACATACCCTCAAAGCCACAGGTGGATAATTGTCCATTAAGAAAAATGTATGTTAAGTTCACCACTGAAACTTTTTAACGAGATACATTCACAGTTAGATTGGCCATTGAGGCAATTTTACTTTTTACGATTTCGACCTAAATCTTGAAATTCAAATTTTTTACTTCTAAATTACTTCCTTTTTTAGAAAATCTTACTTTAATGTGACGAAAAGTATACCTTCGTGAAACTGGTGTTAGGTGAACAGTTCGAACCATTTAAAAGTGGAAATATAAATTTTACAAATAATGTATATTGGGTATACAATAAAGTGTCTTCACTTCAATCGACAAATACGTTTTCAACTTTGACAAACAATTATGGAGATATCTCCGAACGTTCAGTTATCCACATCTGCCCCATTCAATTTGGTAGCTTGCAAAGGTTTTCCAATTCCCACTGTTAATGTCATTTCAGATACGCTTCCATGTGTCTGCATAATGTTTCCAGGCCTATGGTTAGCTGAAGTTGACATTTTATGACTGAAGTTACGATGTGGTGTTAATTTTTTTTTCTATCAAATTCAATCGCCATCACAAAGGTTTCTCATTCCACTTTTCCTCCGCTAGAGTTCAAATGGCTACTTATACTTAACCAGACTTGTAATGAAATAAAAATATATTTAATTTATTTGAATACCTTAATGTTTCATGATAATAGCATATGCTATTCGACTTGAAAGTGTGTTTGGGTGCCCGGCAGAGTTGGCTTGCCTAAAAAACGTGCACTTTTACTTCTCATTGCACAATTTACTTCGGCTTCGAACAATACTTTGGGGCTTTGGAGAATAAAATTCTACTCCTTTACATATAATCACTCCGCCACTGGTGACTCGTCTGTGAGAAAGGTCCGCACCATCGTGGTTATTCCTAGACAGCTTGGCCCCTCATAAGAATAAATTTTAGGGTTTATTTTTTGTGAGTTATTTTTATCACCAGATTTTCATTTTATTACGACAAATACAATGTATTTTCATTGTGTTCGAACAAGCTCATTGTCCTATATTGTTTTTTGCGAAGAAAAAACTGGTTTCTAATTTATTTATAGTTGTAAGGGTAATAAAATCTTGATTAGGGGCGGAATGTTTGTGAGGGTTTCGAGAAAGGAGTATATCCCAGTTATAGGTTAACTGTTTAAATCATCAGAATCGGAAAGATCAATTTTTATTCAATTATATTATACTGAAATAACATTCCATGTGGCGTTTTTAT
>JAFIRS010004086.1:47500-101197 GCA_018342105.1 Gonioctena quinquepunctata
TTGGGTTTCGGCTGATTTTGATTGATAAATTGAAGAAATACGAAAATTATAGTTTCGCATTTAATTAATAAAGATTTTAAAGTACGCCTCTGGTTAATTGTCAAAAAGGTTGACGTTTTTGAATTCTCTACTTGTCAAAAGTGTTTATACCTTGAAAATTTACCTAAGCTATTGTTTAACGAGACGTTTAAGTGTTTACATAGGCAAAATGGTACGTACTGTAGCCGACAAAGTAGCAGTTATCTTAATAATTGGTGAATGTAGAAACAATTTCCATGCAGCGGAACGACTGTTTAATGAGAGGTACCCCGATCGCCCTATATCGAGGGTTTATTTGAGGGAGCTTCTTCGGAAGTTTGAAGCATCAGGTAGTGTTCAAGATGCCAAACGATCTGGTCGACCAACAATTAGTGATGACAAAAAAATTGACATAATTGGAGAAATGGTAGTAAACCCTACTTCTTCCACAGCCCAAGTTGCGTCTATCTGTGAAGTCAGTCAAAGGACAGTACATAGGGTGTTGGCTAAAACAAATTTCATCTATACAAATTAAAATGGTGCACCAACTTTCAGATGATGACCCCGACCGAAGACTAGAATTCTGTGAAACTATGTCCAATAAAATGAACCAACAACCAGGCTACATACAGACAATTTGTTTTAGTGACGAAAGTACTTTCTTTCTCAATGGAAATGTTAACACTCAAAATGTGAGGTATTGGAGTGACACAAATCCTCACATCTTTCGTGAAAAACATACTCAATTTCCAGAAAAAGTAAATGTTTGGGCAGGTATTTTGGGAAACCACATAGTTGGGCCTCTTTTTCTCAATGCTAACTTAACCGGTGAATTGTATCTGGAGATGTTACAAAATTATATTGAGGCGTTAATTCTTGAAATTCCAGAAGATAATCCAGATGAATTCGACAACTTGGAAATAACGTTTCAACAAGATGGTGCTCCTGCACACTATTACGGTGCAGTAAGACGTTACCTAGATGAAGAATATCGTGGTAGATGGATTGGACGACGAGGTTCGATCGAATGGCCAGCTCGGTCACCGGACCTTACACCATTAGATTTTTTTCTATGGGGGTACTTGAAATCTAAGGTTTACGCTACAGCACCTGACAGTATTGCCATTCTGAAACAACGAATTGTTGAAGAATGTAGGGCAATTTCCGCTGACACACTGGGACGAGTACGACAAGAGTTTAGCAATAGGATGCATCACTGCCAGGAAGTAGATGGAGCACATTTTGAACACTTATTATGAGAACTGGTTCTTAAATCTTTATTAATTAAATGCAAAACTATAATTTTCGTATTTCTTCAATTTATCAATCAAAATCAGCCGAAACCCAAACAAAATTGGTATGACTGGATAGGTATTTTCAATACCTTTCAAACGAGCTGTCACTTGCCATAGGGTCCCATTTAAAATTATTGGTCACAGTGGCCTTGTGACGTCATTTATGACTATTGCGTCACCTGTTATGACCAGTTGAGAAGCCTACATCCGTTTATTTCCACCCTCCAAATTTCATTATTATAAGTATACCCGTTCAAAAGATACGAGGGGGGGAGGGGACTTTTGACTAGCACTGTATATATATATATATATATATATATATATATATATGTATATATAAATATATATGTAAATGTATTTCGGTGTGCGTGCATATTCCTGATCTATGGCAAATGCTCAATATTTAATTCCATTTCTCACCCAGAGTAATAACTCATTATACAGAGTTGCCATAAGTTTGGATTATTCTTGTGTTCGTACACACAGAACTATGACACCAGCTTCCATTGCGATCTACATGAGGAATGGAATGCATTATATAAATATATATATATATATATATATATATAAGCAGTGGGGAATAACGGGGATCTTCAGTCAGCACAAGTGTTGAAATATGAAGAACTCTTCAATACGTTGGACTGAGCTTTCGTTTCAATTTTGAAACTTCCTCAGGGTCAGTAATCTGAGTGGCTGATTGATAAACATTAACTTTAAAAAAAACGTAAAATATATGTAAACATTTGTCGGAATGGTATTATAGCTTTGACAAATGTTTACATATATTTTACGTTTTTTTTTTAAGTTAATGTTCATCAATCAACCACTCAGATCACTGACCCTGAAGAAGTTTCAAAATTGAAACAAGCTCAGTCAACGTATTAAAGAGTTTTTCATAATTCAACACTTTTGCTGACTGAAGATCCCCGTTATTCCCCACTGTTCATACCAATTTTCAGTCGTGATATCTAAATTTTTATATATATATACATATATATATATATCCATATATATATATATATATATATATATGTATAAAAAATATCTTAATAATTTTTGGAATGAATAATTTATAATTTGATTTTAAATAAAAAATTCATGGTATTAAAAAATAAAACCTTTGGGTTCATTGGTAAGTTGAATTAGTATAATTAATGCGTGCATATAATAATGATATATTTGACAAATGAAAAGTTAAACAGAAGATGACAAGTTACCTGGAAAGTAACTCAAAAAACATTATTGGAAATACAAAATTTTTTATTTTTCTTCCATCCACTGAAGCCTCAATATATGTCACCAGAATAAACCAATTATCCATTTTTTTCAAAACATTTATTGATGCGTTTATTAAATTCCCGTAACAAATCTTTTATCACAAGTATCTGTTGAGATGGTTCAAACTAATTTACAAATTCTATAAAGTATTTTGTTAAAATTTCTACAAAAATATCTTATTTCTGTAAGTGTTAAGTGAAATATAACAATACTGGAGAAATTGGAATTATAGGTGTGTCAGACATTTAGAAGAGAACGCCACTCTATAATTCTAATTCTGTTGTTTATAGTATCATTCTCGGCTCTATATGTCATGAGCAATATTTTCAAGCAACTTACATTTCACGGATTTATACAGTTACCTATGGTGCTATGTAACATTTCAAATTAGATTTGAAAGGGTTCGTGGACAATTCTCCTGAAATATCTATTGATGCAATGATCGGATGACAGTGAACAGAAAAACGATTTGGAACCATTTTGAAGTTAAACATCTCTGAAAATTTGGTTATTGTTTTTATGAACGTTTTTCGATATTTTCTGATTTAATGCAGAAATTCAAACTGAGAAAAACTATTCATTAATAAATATTGTGAAGCAAATCATTCATTTGCGAAAATCAAACAAATATGAAAAACATAATGGATTATTTCAGAAATATCTTAAAAATTATCGTGTTCAAACAATTTTTTTTTTATTTATTCGATTGGCGTTGAAAAGGGAAACATTCTCAATTGAATATTGGATAGAAAGATTTTCTATATGAGTTCTTAACTAAGACTGGAATAGAAAATCATATAACTATCTTGATAAAAATGCAAATTTTCAATTTCAGATTTTTTTTTTTGAGTTAGGGTCCTTTTAGAATATCTATCAGATGTAGTTCAATGTCCAGCGTGGCTTTAGCCGGGAAAGTAGTTGTTTTCTGCTAGACTTTTTCTATTCAATATTCAATTGAGAATGTTTCCCTTTTCAAGATGAATACCCCACAAGAGGTTATCTTGAACGATGGAAGATAATGACTAAAGTTTATCTTTCAGTCGCAGATGATTCCACATCTGATTTTATGAACATCCTGTTCATATTTTCAAACAAATCAATTCGATTGACATTTTCAAAATACGTGTAGCGTATTTTGAATTGTCATGTAGTTTTACAGAAAACTTATTGAAACTTATTGCAAAATGATAATTTGGTACCCCAATTTAATAAAATTTTTAGAAATATTCAAAATTGCAAATTGTATCACTGAGATAGGATTTTGCAAGGAATTAAACAAGTCTAAGGTAGTGAGTGAATATTATAAAAATAAAATATAATCAATTAATAGTGATATCACAGTGTGTCATCCAAATATTTTTCAAGATTATAGTAGGCTTCATCACTCACTGAATTTCTTGTTTTTCTTCTAAATGGACTAAGTGCTGTTACTTCTTCAACACCCAGAGGAAGTTTACTGTACATCTTTATACCAATAAATGTGATTGTGTCATGTATCGAAGTTGAACTGGGAATTTGAGGCTTCAGTTCATTCATTTGGGGATTTACAGCAAATTAATTTACTTTTGATATACTCGCTTTGATTCGACATCCCACGAAATTCGATTTTTTTCTATAATTTTTCGAAATTTTATTCGTAATTTGGAGTTTTGCTCGAAAAAACTCATTCTTTTAAACACCTCATTCTCAAGAAACTCTTTGTTTCTCTTTAATTCCAAAGTCCATATCCAACTTATCATTATAAATGAACTTAAAACGGTTTAGTTGGGATTAGGATCAATGTTATTGAAGAAAAATTATTGGTTTCTCACCAACTTTTCGAACTATAATAAATTTATCAACAGAGCTCTGTAACAATGAGTTTCACAGAGCCCTGATGGAGAACTCATTGAAGTTCGTAACGTTGGCGAGAAAGCAATTGTTTTTCTTTAATAACATTGATTCTAATCCCAACCAAACCGTTTGAAGAACATATCTGTGGATCACCAAACTTACCATAATTATAAATGAACTTAAGACTCTTACACGAGATTAGGTGTCGTAATTTTTTTCCAATCAATCTCTAATAGTATCCTGATGTTTACGTAGAATTTTTTATTTCAAAGTATTTTTTTTTCACAAAATGTACCTTTTTCAAAATGCTTTTATTGTATCTTCGTTTTACAACATTTAAGCTTTGAATTTCAACTCATAACATCCAACACTCAGTGTTAACGACTTGAGACTTCTAATATGAGAAAACTGATTGAATCGAAATTTCCTATATTAGTAGATATACATTATCCATAAAAATCGAATTTAAGGAGTAATTCGATACATTACAGATATAAAAGATTTATTTGTGATTACACTTGTTACAACTATATTTGCAGTTTATGTATTTTTTATTTTAAAATTTTCATATATATGAATGGGTTCTGCATCACATAAGCTTTCATTTGACATTCCACAGCAGTTTTCCATGAAATTCGCTTTTATTCAATTATTCGAATTTTAATCCCAATATAAGACAGTAGATGTTTTTTCTTTCGAAAACTTTCTCAAACTGCTATTTCGAACGACATTTTTCCTTTTTTACCCCAAGTTTCATGTAAAATTCACAATCAGTTTTGGAATCAGGGCTCATTCATGAAATCATCAGTTTGATTCCACGAAATTTTTCATTTCAAAGAATAATTCGACTTTTTTACAAAATTTATTTTTTCATACTTTTTTATTCAACTAAAATTTCAATATTCTGAGCATTAAACTATACTCAACTTCATTCAAAATAACACCTCAACTTCAACTAACTCAATTCCCAACTTGCCACATTCAATTTTCAAGATTATATTTTTAACATTCGAATTTCATCATTTAATTTCCAACCATCAACTTTCAAATTACACCTACCTACAACCTTCAATTTTTGACAGATGACTTTCAATATTCAACTCACAACAATTTTCCATATTCAACTTTTTCAACATTAAACTTCATGTTTCATCCTTTAACATTCAACTCTGATTATTTAAAATTCAATTGTCAACATCCAATTTCTGATATTCAGCCGCAATAATGAACATTGGTATCGACGAGAAGAAATTTTCGCTTATGTTCCGACTAACGAAATGACTGTTCGCTGCGCAGAAGCAAAATAAACTTGTTGGTAGTAGCCACAGAGTCGTGTGTACGTAAGTAAGTGGGCGTGGTAAAAAGTAAATAAAATGTGGCAACACCGCTCTCACACACCTCACGAACTTTCGACACTATGGCTACTAATTTTGCACTATGACAACTCTTTACACATTACTTGTACACACAACATTGTGGCTCAGGTAGCCGTAGTGTGGAACATCAATATATCTTGTCAAACGGGGTGTACTTAAGAAATAAAAATAGCTAAATATTTCTTAGAAAGAGCACTACCTCCACCTAGTATATTATCAAATGTGCCACAAGTTCGGAATATGCTTGGGTTGCCATAGTGTAGCTGATACCTGTATGGGTGAGTTTTTAGGGGTAAAAAACGGTTTATCTCGATTTCCGGAAAAAACAACAAGTCCCATGGAAAAAAGTTGAGTGGCAAAGTTGTAGGTAATAAAAAAATCTACACTTTTTTCACATAACCTCAAAATTTATGTGAAAAATTCAAATAACCAAGTTTTTGGTTTTTTATTTATATCTTTTACAAAAAAAATGAAAAATTCACGAAATTCGGTGAAAACTTACCTATTTATGCCCGAAACACACTGTAATTTTTTTGATTGAAAATATTTATTTTTTCACCTCATTTTGACTCAATATCGAAAAAACACCCTAATTTTCAATCAAAAATTCTCCTGTCAAAATATTAACTTTTAAAAAAAAGTCGGTGGGCTTTTTTTTTCGTTGAAATCTCTACTTTCTAATGGTGTAAAAAAAATCATTACTATGGTAAATGTTCTCAGAAAATGCAAAGAAATAACAGGTAGTAAGGCCCAGACCCTCCTAGCCTCTTCCCCACTTCTCTATGAAATACCTTTTGATCGGCTAAAATTTTCCGTAGGTCACTCAGGTATATACGTTATCTTAAAATAGCAATAAATAGGAATCTACGCAAATAATTTAAAGAAGATTCTACAACTTTCTCAAAATATTGTAGTTGTCTTATTAAATATTAACTTTATTAACTCATTTGGTTGTTAATTATAGTAGTATATTTCGATTTGCAATTTGTTTGTTTATCAATGTACGTTTTTCGAGTAATTAAAGTGTAAATTTTAATAAATAGCTCAAAATTGTACATAATGATTAAAAAAAATATTTCGGATTTAAGTTTTTTTCGTTTTTTTGCATTTTCTGAAAACATTTACCATAGTAATGTATATTTTTTTATACCATCAGAAAGAAGAGATTTTAACGAAAAAAAGTTTGCCGACTTTTTTGAAAAAGCTGATATTTTGACAAGAGAATTTTCGATTGAAATTAGGGTATTTTTTCGATATTAAGTCAAAATAACATGAAAAAATAAATATTTTGAATCAAAAAAATTACAGTGTGTTTGGGACATGAAAAGGTAAGTTTCCACCAAATTTCGTGAAAAAAATAAAAATAAAAAACCAAAAACTTGGTTATTTGAATTTTTCACATAAATTTTGAGGTTATGTGAAAAGAGTTTTTTTTCTATAGGACTTATTTTTCCTTTCATTTTTATTTTATTCGCTTCTTTTTCCAATGGGTTTCATCCTACTATTATTTTGTTTTACTTTTTACCATTTTCAAAGGCTTAGCCCTGGTCTATTTGGCAGAGAACGAACAAACTTTTCACTTCTATGAACTTCTAAAATAATACAATTTTTTACGTCCGAAGGACCATAGCAAACACACACTATATTGAATAGTATCTTGGTGAAGCATGAAGAAACTTTGATTGGAATAAATGGTGATCTTGAACAACACTCATTCAGAATATTAACTGCCTCTCAATATGTTCGAGACCGTCAATGGCAAGAGAAGTGAAAATAGTTTTTTGGGTATCGAGAGCTGTGAATGTGCTCTACCGGTTTGAAAAATAAATTAATAATTTAGATACGTGAAATGAAAATGTTCATAAATACGAGGCTTGTTTCCACCAAGTAGACTAAATCGTAATCATCATGTACATATTTACATATATTTGATAGATTGCCATAATTGTTCTTCTCTACCAAAATAAGTCGAATTGAAATGAAACGTGTTTCAGGTTTGGAAAAACCTATCCTCAATAACGAAACCTTAAATTTAAATTACTACATCAGAAAATCTAAAGGTGGACTAGATTATAGTAATTTAACTTTTAGATTCCCTAACGGAAGATGGATTTTTCTAAACCTGCAACATATTCCATTACAACTGAACCTATTATGGTGGAACTAACTTTGTTATTTATTCCCAATTAAATATCCACTCCACTTTGTGATATGGAATTCTTCTTCCACTTCCACTTGATTGTTGGGATTGTTATTATGGGAATCTGATGGAAATTAATGGAAGTGGTGATGAAGAATCACACGCAGATATTCAAGAAGCGGCACCCGTGGATTATTCACATTTTTTGCTGGGGCAATCGGAAACCGCTGCTACAAAACATGCAAAGAATGACCAGCAGTGGAGTTAATACTATAGCCACGCCTAATTGCCCTTCCTTTTGTTACAAACACATTTTTATTGGCCGACGCACATTCCATTTGAAATGACACATCATGTCGATCAAGTCCATATTGACCAGTTGCAAGTAGAGGGTTACAATACAGAGAGGCATCTTGTTTTTAGTATACTTAGGTATAGTACTGCAATACATTTAATACATCATTACTATTCATTGCCGATAATGCTAAGCGGTCGATCGACTTTCTCTTATTCGTTAACGACATCTCCAATATTAATCAACAACATTGTACTGTACAGTTTGCTGATGACACGTCCTTCATATTGAGTTCTGCTTTATGTGAAGGTTTATCTGACCAGGCAGGTACTGCAGTTGCAAATATGCTTAATTACTGCTCCAGAAACGGCCTCGCTCCAAATAGCAACAAAACAAATACCATTGTTTTCTCGCTTAGAGAAATGGATTGTAGTATATTGGTTAGAGCAAATACTAAATCTATTGTACAGAAACAATCAGTCAAATTCTAAGGGTTGAACATTGACTCCCAATTATCCTGGAATGATCATATTGACTCTATTTCTAATAAATTATCCAAACATTGTTTCGTTATTTGGCATCTTAGGAATTGTGTCCCCATTAATATTTTATTGAGCTACCACTATGCCTATGTCCACTCAAGTCTAAATTATTGCTTAGTCTGCTACGGTAACTGTAGTAGATTGAGTGATCTGTTGATTTCGCAAAAAAAGATATTAAAAACCATGTGTTTTAAAAAATATGGTGATTCTTGTAACCAGTTATTCACTGAATTACAAATTTCAACTGTGATATCCATGTATATTTTGAATTGTGTCACTTACATTAAGAATCATTACCACAAGTTTCAGCAAAGGGATACTATCCGCATAGCCGCTGGTTATACTCTTAGACAAAATTATAATCTGATAACTCCTGTTCACAAATTAACATCTGTATCAAATGGACCTCATATTATGTCTATAAAAATATTTAATAAACTTTCAATATTCATTAAGAAAATGTCTAATCCCATCAATTTCAAAAATAGCGTTAAAAGTATTCTCTTCAAAAATGCCTTTTATTCACTAGATGAATATTTTCAAACTGATCTGATGGCTGCTTGACATCATGATTGTTTGCTTGTTTACTATTTTACTGTTTATACTATATTTTTTTTAAATTGTTTTATATGATCATCTCCTACCACTACTATTGAATTATTTCTTCATGTATATATATATATATATATATATATATATACATATATATATGTATATATATATATATATCTATTTTTATTTTTTTCTCATATGTATATTCCATATTTTATCATTTAATTTTTTAACTCCTATTTTCACTTGTGTATTTGACGATTTCCATGCTTGTAAAAAAGTCTCAGGAAAATAAAGTATTGATGATTGATTGATTGACTACAATCAGGGACCATATAATGAAATTTTCACAAGATGATATGTTTTATTGACGGCTCGGTTTAACAAATTATTTTGCTGGTATAAAATATTATATTTACTAATGAGCGTGTAAAGTGGTACTTTATAGTAATGTAGACAATGAGTTTTTCTAAACTACTATTTTTTCAAACTATAATATCCTTTTTATCTTCTAGTAGACAACAAGGTACATTTTTCTAAATACCATTAAATAATAGGTAGGTACTTATTCTTGATGTATCGGAAAAAAGTAAAAAAAAATATATAAACGAAAAGGAGATGTATAACGTCTGATTCAATAACAAGTAATGAATAAACAGTACGGAAAAGTAGAGTGTACAATACACAGTACATCAATTCATCCATACCAACATAAATAAGCCGCATGTAACAGTATGATACATAGATCAATTAATATTCCGCTTTCAGAAGAAAATCTCAATAAAGGATTAAATATAATTAAAAAACTATAAAAATAACAAAGAGCACCAATTGATATCTCAAGAACACATTTTTTTCAGTCATCGCTACCAACGTCTAATAAGCTGTTCAGATTGACGTCCACCATTTCTCAAACACAATTTTCGCTCTAAAAATGGAATGTTTGTGGCAATTTTTAAGCATTCAGGGAGTTATATTGAAGCTTTGCATGATTTGCATGCTCGTCTTATTGAATCTTTCAACTCTTCCACATTCCCAACAGTTGAACTCAACAATTTGTTCTTGATGGAACCCCATATCGAATAACCAAGGAGAGTGAGGTCGGGTGAACGCAGTGGCCATTTAATAGAACCGTTGTTTCCTATCCATCTTCCTGGCATGGTCCTATCGAGAAATGTTTCACAAATTCGTGTGCGATGCGGTGGTGCTCCGTCATGTTGGAAATAGTCATATTTCCTTAGGTTATTCAGAGGCAAATCTTTCAAAAAATCGCCTAGAATCTCCGATGGGGACTCAAGTTACAACTCCCCGTCAATGGAGTATCGAAAAAGTAGGGACCGATAATTTTGATATCCAAAACATCAACCCAGACATTAATGCCGAACCTCTCTTGAAAATTAGTGGCTCTATGTATATTAGCATTCTCCTGGCGCCAGTGATAATGAATATTCCTGTTGAACCATCCATTATTTGTTAGCTGACTTTCGTCGCACCATAAAATGTTACTACAAATTCCATCATTCCAAAATGTCTCAGTAGCCATGTGCGAAATTCTGACCTTTTAATATAGTCTGTTAAACGCAAATGATGTACTTTTCTCGCTCTGTAGGGCTTGAATTTATGTTTCTTCAAAATCTGTTGACGAATGCGATATACCACTATTTCTCGCTATCTCTCTGAGAGATTCTTCCTCATTCTCATTTTTCTTGTATTCCAGGAATCCTGATTCAAATTATCATTCTACTATGTGTAACGTGAAACTTAACTCACCTGAAACGTCGATTTTATTATCACCACCATTGCCAGTAATAGGGCAACTTTTATTCTTAGATTTTACAAATGAACCATGCTTTCGTAAACATCTTTCAATACGATGAAAAATTCTGGCATTGGGCTGACGAAGTTCGGGATACAATTATTGATACATAACCAGAGATCTGGTGCTATTTCTTAAACACCTCGAGTACACGAACACCATATCCACTTTCTCATCATAAGAAAACTCCATCCAGATTTGAATTCGTTAATTTGTAATATGTCGTTCACTTACTTTCATTCCATGGCTCACTACATACTTCATGAAGTTTGAAACTTTCCGATTCCATTTGTAATAGGTTTCGTTTGGGAACACGTATTGGACTCAAAGACAGACAAAAGAATTGCCTATTGCCTAAGAATGGACACACAAGAAAAATGCTTCTCGGCTCTTTGAAAAAAAATGTATAAAGTAAATAATAATATCAATCGTTGTTCCTTGTTATTCCTCTGCTTTTTCCTTTTCATCACATTGGATTTGATCTCGATTTGATTTCAAGTTTGAGTATTCATTCAAGGTAGATTTATTTAAAATTATATCCTCGCAACTTAAGTCAAATTCCTTTTCAAATACGAACAAAAATAAAATCAGGACGTATTCGGGAGAGGAGGATTTTCATTGTTCGGACCTTGATGATGGGATGTAAAACAAAAACTAGGTAAGATACATATCTGAACTTGGTAAGATAAGAACTACTTAAATTCTTAAAAGAAAATTACAGGTCCGTATTTGAAAAAAAATGTTGAGGGTGGCCCCCGAAGAACGAAACGTCGTATTGAAAATCAAATTACAGCATATCGAAGCAAATTCAAAACAAAAACGAAAGTTTTTCGAACACATTTCCATATTCCTAAAATAGAGGCGCCAGCGCAAAGAAAAGAAAATGTACCATTTCGGTTTACCGCGTATATTTTGAAAACGGTTCGTGATATTCCCGATTTGGAAACATCGTTCACTAAAATAGACAATTTTTTTCTAATCAAACCAACTTCGTTTCCTTCACCGTTTTCGAGATGCCAATAATAGTGGTACGACGTAAAAAATACGGACGTATGACAATGCGTTTCCCTTGAAAGAAAATATAATGGTGCCTCACCCCGGAATACATGATAAAGGATGTCCAAAAGTGGTATATAACTACAGACTGTCCAGAGCACGCAGAGTAATTGAAAATGTCTTTGGAATTATGGCATCGGTATTTCGCGTTTTCAGAACACTTATTATGCTCATTCCAGAAAGAGCAAATGTCATTGTGAAAACCTGTGTACTTTTGCATATTTTTTGCAAGACCTCACGAAAGAATAACACACCAACTGGCACATTTGACAAAGAGGTGGAAGGAAATTTTATTGTTGGATCATGGAGAAGTGATTATGTCGGACCGACATTATTTGAGTGCAAAGGATTCCTAGACAACCTCGCAGTGACGTAGAGAAAGTTCGCCTAGAATTTGAATTTTTTTTTTGGCAACAGGTCAAGTTTCGTAGCAGAATGAATACTAAGTTCATCTACTCTATTTCAAATCATATTGCCTTTCATATCACTTATTATCTTCCAGAGATATCGTCACCCAATTGTGAAACCTTTTATTAATTTAGTGTTTATAGATATATTAGTTATGACTTTTTACAACAGATGGCACCAAAATTCCAATTTCCATAAATAAACTTACATGAGTTGCTTTCACTCCTTTTGGAGGGTATATTCCTTGTAGAAAACCAACTAAAGGTGAGAATGGTGGCCATGTTGGTGTATATATGTCGTCGAACCCTGCTCCGGATTTTCAAGTACAGAATACCTTTCTCCGGTAGTTTCAATAGGTCTGGAAAATATTTTCTTTTTTGATTTGATGTCATCAATAACCATTTCTTCAGCAAGCATCCAGCACCTTACTTCGATTTTTGTTTCGTTTTTGTCGCTGAGATTCCATAAGCAGAGATGTAAGATTATTTTTTTCACAAATGTGAAAATAATATTGTTTTCCATTCTTTTTTCTTGGCGCATTGCATTATTCTCACTAGGCGAAGATTTGTGCATCATTGCATCAAATTGGCGCATCAATGAATAGTGAGTAGCGGACTTTGGAGAAGTAGTTTGAAAAAACATAAATTCCAAATCTTCCTCCAAATACTGTTATTGTAATGAACAACGCTCCTTTTTGAACAACGCTCCTTTTCTTTCACGACCAGAAAATTCCGAAAGCAAAAGATAAATAAAAATCATTAAGCATTTTTCAGACAGCATGAGTGGTCAGTATCCCCAAAAAATACAGTCACCCTTTTGAATGGTTTGAATTCGGAACCAAACTATGTAGTTGACGAGATGGCCTCCCTTCCCTACTATTGTTTCTTCAATACATAGGATTAATTTGGAGAATCCTTAACAAGGAGACAAGAAAACGGAATGTCACACCAACACTTCTCGACAGTAATAATAAAAGAGGAATCAGCAGAAATCAATCCAAATGTGTGGTTTCAATGTGTACGACTTGTTCTAAATGTTGGGTTCATTTATTCATTCATTTCTCCCAAACAGACCTATCGCGTCTCATTACATTGATAACAAATAACTAAATAATATTAAAGCAATATATGAATGTTATAAACTAGTGAAATGAAGATTTTAAAAAATAAAAAAATTATATAATAGGAAATACAAATAAAAACAAATAAAAACATATACATTGTGATTTGCTGGTTTGCCGGTTGTCAAATTGCCAGAGGATTGTCACCAAATCTAATGAATGAATTTATGAATCAATGAATTATTCAGTTAATGGGGATTGCCATGGTGTCATATTGATAATTGAGTAACTATCCCATTCCTAAATGTTCGTTGAGAGAGAGTCCAGTTCAGATCTATCGAAGTGTTGATTTCATTAGTGAAACGAAGCATTTTTACAAGTGGGGCTCTAGCGGAGCAGAATATTGGTATATAGAACATAGTCGAGAAATTTATCATCGATAATAAATATGGAGAATTAATTTTATTGCTCAAAAGTTTGAATAAAAATATTAGTGGGCCGATCTTTCTCCTATTTTCTAATGACAATATTTTGAACTCGGTTCTCAAATCGTACGTTCTCACTATGTGATAATCAGGATTCACATGGTACTTAAAAAAAATATATTTGATCCAAATTCCAATTTACTTCTGACCAAGGTATAGTAGAGTAATTTGAGTGTGTGTGCATTGGTGAAATTCTTCGTTTGTCTTGTTACGAAACCCAACATTCTGTTTGCAGCTTTCTTTGTATTTCCAATGTGAGTTTTGAATGATGCTAAGTTGTTGTATATAACTCCTAAGTCTCTCACCTCTATGCGTCTGTTCAGAGATTTTTCATTCAACATATATTCAAACAGAACGGGTTGTTTCGAGCGCGTAATGGACATGATGCTACATTTACCAATGTTAAAGAATAGTTTATTCTTAAGACTCCATTCATACACATTATCCATATATTTTTGTAACAACACACTGTCTTTGACTGTTTGCACCTGCTTGCAGATATTAAGGTCGTCTGCAAACATTCTGGATATTTGTACTGTAGGCAAATCATTTATGAAAAGAACAAAAAGAAGAGGACCCCCTGTAGCACTCCTGAAGTCACTTCGAATTTATTCGAATATTTTCCTTGGTGCCTAACAATCAGAAATCTGTTATCTAAGTAACTTTTGAACAATCTGAGAACATGTTTAGTCAATCCATATTGGGACAGCTTTGCAAAAAGCACGCCATGGTCAACTTTGTCAAAGGCTTTCTGAAAATCTGTGTAAATCGTATCCAACTGGGATTTCTGTTCTAGTTCCTTGTAAGTTAAACTGTTGAACGTTAAGAGATTGTAACGATATATTCATTTTTAACAAAGCCGTGTTGTTCAGGAGTAATAGACAATAAGTTCGATAATTTCGCTGGTGCACACATTATAGATATTGGTCTATTATTTTCAACATGTGTTCCTTCTCCGATTAGTGAATAGGGGTAGATATAGCTGTTTTTCATTCAGTTGGAAACACACTTGTTGATATAATGAGGTTAAATATGTACCAGAGCTTGTTTCAACCATTCGTTGCAAGCCTAAATAACATATGCTGGGATACCCTCCAACCCCGCAGATTTCTCAGGTTTTAATGTTTTACCGCCTTATCGTTGTCCGATTCGGTGATCAAATTGAGTGAAAAACTATCGTGGAATAGATGATCTGCTAAGGCAGTATCATATGTTGTTTTTTCCGTATTGAAAACCGAAGAAAAAAGTTTGCAAATGCATCCGATGTTTTCGTCTCCTTTATCGTCAATCCCTCAAAAATATATTAACCCTCGTTTGTAAGTTTTTTTCAATTATTTATATGATTCCAAAAGGAACCAATATTTTCAGTTGAGACTTGTTCCAGTTTATTTGTATATTTCCTTCCTTCAGAACTAATTGAACATTTTACTTCTTTTCTCATTTTTTTACTTGTCCAAGTAAACATTAGACAGTGATCGCAATCTCCTGAATATCTCTTTTTCTTTCAAAAGATTTATTATTTCTTTTGTGAACCACTGGAAAACGATTTTGTCTTTCGTGTCTCGCGTACCTCGGTACACACTCATCCACAATACCCTTCCTCATTGATTTGTTGAAAATATGAACAGGATGTTCATGAAATCAGATGTGAAATCATCTGCGACTGAAAGATAAACTTTAGTCACTATCTTCCATCGTCAAAATAACCTCTTGTGGGGTATTCATGTTGAGAAGGGAAACATTCTCAATTGATTATTGATAGCAATATTTTTCTGTGAATTGAAAAATCCACGATAAAAAGTTATTTTTTGTGAATGTCTAACAGAAAACAACTACTTCCCCGGCTAAAGCCACGCTGGACATCGAACTTATGTTGTAGAATTCATGTAAAGCCACGTTCTCATCATGTTTTTCGACCAGAACTTCATCCCAGTTGGCTTTCTTTATATGTTTACTCATAACAGAGAAATATGTTTCCTTGAAATTATAAGTGTATTGTGTTGGAATTGTTTTACGTGGTTTTATACTTGACCCAATATTTATCGTAATACTTAGAGCTGGATGGCAGATATCCTCTAATACAAATGGAATGTTGTCTTCACTAACTGAACAACTATTTATATTATCATTCTCAGGACCAATAACCAAATCTAAAGTCCTCCCCTGAATTTTTTTAATGGGCTACAAAATCATTGAATTGATCAAGCATATCATTTGATATCATGGAGTTGTAGTGTATGCCCGTGATACTGTTGAAATCACCAACTATATACATTTTATCTGTATCCTCTATATTACTTTGTAAAGAATCGAAAGCCGATTGGACTACCAGAAGGAATATATAAACCACAAAAAGTATATTTGCCTATCGTCACCATATGGGCTCACTATGCGCCATGTTTTCAGATGCGTGGTGGGAATAGTTGCACACGATCTTCATTAGTTTCTCAACGTTACCTGAACAAAGATTATAAGTTCCATGAACAAGATCCCGCACAGAACGGTTGACGCGAAAATGAGATGATATCCTTAAAATGTACTACAATGTTTACATATGTCTGTCAAAAATAAAAAATCAGATTAATGTTCAATTTTTCTTAAGTGAATTCTTCTTAAAACGGTTTTTTCTTCAAGCGATTTGTAGGAAACTGACATAGGTTACATTTATTTCGAATAATGTACAGTATTTCACGATTGGCACAGTCAAAAGCTTTAGACATATCACAAAACAGCAGCGCTCACTTCCTTCAAGTTCGGATTAGAACATAGATTTACAGAAAGTGAAAGATCGCTTTTCCCGTAATTTAATTGGTTTGAAAGCCAAATTGAGTGATTGTATGTATTTCACAACACTTCATAAAAGCATTTTCCGCTCCATCAAAGATTTGTTATCATTAGCAAACGTTCTTTCTAATTGTGGTTAGTGTGGATCCATCACGAGTAGGTCGAAATCCTCAAAATATTTTCATGGTTTAAATTACATATTCATCCATTCCGATATCATCTCTTAAATAGATTTTCCCGTGTATTGTATATTTATAATTAACAGTCAACTTATATTGCAAAATAAATATGGACAGAAATGATAAACAATGGAATGTACTAATTGTCAATGAGTCAACACATCGAATGCATTATGAACGCAGTGATCACCAAAAAAATATACATGAAATGTGAAGATTTCAATTAGAGGGATGTAATTACATATGTATAGATTATTTATAGGCAGCCTGATCGATAACCTCCCTCAAACTTTTCTATAATCCGTTGAAAAAAAACTCTTTCAGAATCATTGAGTTATCAAATTGTTACTCAGAAGACGTGAAGTTGAAAAAACATGAGTGGCAAAAATATCAAGACGGGCTCAAGAAAGAACTAACCATTCTCAACCTTTATTTTATCAGAAAGCTGATAACGGTCATTTGCATTGTTGTTCTGGTTATAACATTACTAGGAAATTATTGGTTGCATCGACTCATATGATCAAAACACTTCTGAATTACATTGAACGTCTAATGAGCCCAAATGAGTTATGAATCTGAGAGGGTAAAGCTTTTCTATCATGATTCACATGAGTTATGTGTCCCTAGCGTTATTCTTCTTGAAATTATTCAGATAATTGTAATACAGCTTCAAATATCAAATGACAATGAGGACGGAGCTTGTCTACTGGTGAATTAATATAGACTGTTTCTGAACATGTTTTTTGGGTAACCTTCCACAGTCTGAAGATGAAAAAAGGCATTGTTATATGTCTCTATAATCGAGCCCAAACAGTTTGCAATTCCAACCTGAATCTATAGGAAGAAATAAACCTCATAAAATCTGTTCTCAAGGAAAATGCATATCCGGATCAGTTTGTGGAAAAAACAATTACTGACATTGAAAACAAAAATCCATCATACAACCAACAGGAGTACTCCCACCACCTACACATTTCACAACCAACATAATACCTTATGTCCCCGGATTATCTGAGAAGATCAAACGAATTGGACATAGGTATGATGTGAGAACATCATTCAGAACAAACACACTGAGATCTATACTAACACAAACAAAACCAAAAAACGCAGAAAAAAGTACCAAAAACTGTGTTAACAACATATCTTGCTCGTGTGGTGATAGTTATATAGGTGAAACGTCAAGTCCATTGGGAGTGCGCCAAAGTGAACATCAGAGTTACATTAGAAATCGACAAATAATCAGATCAAAAATTGCAGAACATATCCTCACATCCAATGGCGATCATACGATCGAATGGAATAGGACGAAAATCTTGATGAAAGAACCACATCAAGAGAGGAGGAAATTGAAAGAAACGGCCTGTATTCTTCTTTCCAATAACAACTACTTTTCAACAAATTCTGTTGAAATGGACCATACATGATTACCTCTACTCAGAGAGGAAGTGAGATATGGTAGAGTGCTAATGAACTGATTTGTTGAAAATATGAACAGGATGTTCATAAAATCAGATATGGAATCAACGCTAATAAACTGATCTGAACAACACCCCATATATCAAATAAGCAATACGTCACTCTCAAATTTTTTGGCAGATCTCAATTGACATCCGTCATTTGAAAAAGCGAAAAAGACTCTGCAAGAAAAATCCAAATTATTCAAACAATTAAAGGAGATTCAGAAGATTTTCAGAACGGGGGCAGATATAGTCCCCGAAACGTCAATCAAAAACTATATACAGAAGTATCTTTTGAATTTTTACTATTTTTTTCATATGCATATTCAGGGAAAGACAAGTTACTGACAAATTGAATCATTTTTCTATAGGAAATATAATTTGGTGAACGCATAACTTATCAGGGTGAATTAATTAGTTTGCCCTCTCTACACTTGTATAGATTTTCCTTATTATATTTTCATTTTCAGACTGTGGAAGGTTACCCAAAAAACATGTCAAGAAACGTTGTTCCTCCACAAAAAAACACATTCATTCAATAATAGAGACTGCTTTCCCAAACAGTAATCGTTATATTTCTCATTGAAAAAATAATCAAACGATTCATACTATAGATATCATACTAGGAGTCTCACGAAAGTCAAGATATATCTCTAGACAAGAAACACAAGCATATGTTTCCCATGATGATGAATTGCTGAAATTGGCGATACATATCGATCCTTTGTCAGTCCCGGTGTCGACCTACATATTTCCGAATAAAAAAAAAGCCGGATTACGTCTGACACTAATCCTTTTCGAAAAAAAGCCCATGAATGCTTCCCAGCTTACTAAAATAAATACCCAACAAAGGAAACTACTTGCACATTGCCAACCTAACAAAAGTAGACAACAAATACCAACAATGAAATAAAACACGCTCAATAGACATCATTAATCCGACCAACAAACATCCGACACTTTGCCAAAAAACAAAATCAGCCCTTATGTTGCACCCCTTAAGGGCGAGTTTCACAGGGCGCTCGTTGAACCAAAATAATTCCCTCCGAACACAGCCAGACTTTAATTCGTATGGACATTGATATTGCGGGGTAAAAAGATCCTTATGGAGAGGAGAATTGGGACCTGAGGTCTGCAAGCATACGCAGATGATAGTGCATGGTGTTTGCATGGCTATAGATTTAATGTGCCATCACTAATTTGGGGTGCTCTCCAACTTTGCAATATGGAAGAGATTAATTGTGTTTGGTCGGGAACGTTATGGGTATCAACTGATAATTTTTCGAGTGTTCCCGCTACTCATCGTGAATCGTTTTAATTAAGAGGATGCACACCCATTATGGTATGCCCTCATGGGGGAGCTTTGGAGAGCCCTTCTTTATTTTAGTTTAAAAAAGTATTTACACATGTTTATAATTCCTTGTATGAAATAGAAAAAAACTTTACGTGTTCGTCTGTCTGTTTGACATTTTTCTCAGAGAATATTTGAGGTTGGAAGTTGATATTGGGCGAATGTAAATATTCCGGAGTGCTAGTAATAAGAATATTTTTTTTCAGAATTTTGAGAGGGCTAATTCTGACGATATTTTTAGATTGAAAATATGTTGTCTTACTACCACTGAAACAACCAAAGCGGAAATTGCAAGAAAAATATATTATAATTTTCTACATATGCATAATATTCTTCCAACAACCATTTTTACACAAATAGTCACTCTGTTTGACTACCCTTCCATGTATATACACGGTGTTCAGTACGTCCGGGGACAAACTCTGAAAGTAATTCCTGGGATAATTAGAGTATAAAAAACACTAATGTTCAAAACGGTTGCGTTCTCAAAATTCAGGGTGATAAAAAACAATTTCTCTAGAAATGTTCACGTTCAACAACAGTGATCTAGAAATTGAAATTATTTTAAAAATAATTATTATAAGTGCCTTCTGTATTAGGGTTATAACACATTAGAATGTTTTTTCCGGCGAAACAAAAAATATCTTGGATGGTATTTTGTTTTCCAGCTTTCCGTTGTCCTGAAGTTTTCCATTTACTTGTACGATTTAGAAAGTGATATACAAAAAAATGGAAACATTTGTCCAGTATTATATGAAATGATTCTGCTCGCGTGGAAAAATTATAATGATCCGAAGCCCTCACAAAAACTAACCCGATGGCGTGACCACTTGCAAATATTAATTCCAGAATGTATTTATTGATTCTTGTATTGCCATCAATCAATAAATAATGGGAAAACACAAGTACCATTTCTATTTTTATATAAATCTTAAACTCGTCGTCATTTTAGCTCATTGGAAGCATGTGGAAATCACAGTGTTCACATAATTTGACACTTTATGATGGAATGGAAATGATGTAGTGGATATTCAATAGAAGAATAACAGATCTTTCTGAGATTATGTTTCGATTATTCTGGTCGTTGATGCGCTTTTATTTGGTAAAATAATGACCTAGCAAAATTGAGTTGGATATTGTTTAATGATTGCGTGATTTTATAATCATACAAAATTGACATGATGTGAGGGGTGCAAAAGAAAATTTATAAGGTATCAGAAGATAACAACTCACACGTTAGCCGCCAGTTTCTTCTCTCAGTTGTGAGTTAGTGTTCTCGAACTTTGCTCTTGATGCAAAAACCCGAATTATATATGCTTCAAAACAGGAAGAGTAGGATTTGTCGTTTAGAAAATTATGCTCAGCTTTCAGGAGTTGAACTATTGTTTCACTGGAAGTTAACTGGAAGTTAGCTCTTTATTATTTGATCGGAGCGAAGTTATCTTTTTATCTATCCCCTTTCTATTTTAGACTTATCTCTTCGGTTGAGATTGCCTTTTTCATTGTGGTCTCGTGGTAATGTACAAGCGACAAATTTGAAAAAATTAAACTACATACGACAATGACGTTTAAGTAAGTATATGAGATAATGTTATATTCTTGTTCAATAAAGAACTTCTCACATTAAATTGTATTTAAAAATGTTGTCATGATAGTTCATTACTCATATTACTAGTCTGTGTTACTTGATCGGAACAAAGTTCTCTTTCTATTTTCGAGTTATCTCTTCGGCTGGGATTGCCTTTTTCATTATAAAGATACCCAACCGACAATTTTGAACAAATGAAACAACTCACGGCACTGACATCGTATCGGTTATTATTCTCTTTACTCAATAAAAGCCATCTCACATTAGATCTTACAAACTTGCTCGAGATGGTTTATTACTCATCCAGTCAATGTTACTTGATCGAAACCTCATTCGAGTCTGGTAAGGAACGAATTTTTCAATTGTGGAATCGTGGTTATGCCTCACCGACAAATTTGTACAAAAGGGTTTTGAAGAGTACATCCTGGACTCATTTATGCATTATACATTGATCAGGTATCAATTAAAGAATAACCTGCAGAAGTTGATATGAAATATAATAATTAATAAAAGACCTTTTTAAAGACAAGCTTCCATTCAAATGCACTAAGAAGTAGAAAATGATTGTTTTGGTTGGGTGTAGGTTATTCCGTGAGTTATAGATTCAAAAGCTTGTCGCGCAAAGTTTTCAGTTCGAATACAAAAGCGACAAGCTTTTGAATCTATAACTCACGGAATAACCTACGTCACACATCCAAACCAACTATTTTCAACTTTTTAGTGCATTTGAATGAAAGCTTGTCTTTAAAAAGGTTTTTTATTAATTATTTTGTGCTTTTTATTACTCAAGTACGCCTTACTTTATGCATTTTTGTTGAAGCATGAGGCCTTTTTTTTCTGTAAGTTCTGAGATATCTAGTCCTCCAATAAGGATACCATCTGAAGATTAACTCATCCGCCATCTTGTAGTTGCCATCTTCAATTTATGAATTTTAACTAAAAATCTATTATCTCCTACTAAATTAATAATCTCCGACCCCAAATACCCCGACATACCAATTGTGAATCGAATCGGGCCATAATTACAAAACTCGTCCGCTATCTTGAATTTGTGAATTTTGATAGAAAATTCGTAGACTCCGACTCCGAAACCCCTCACATACAAATTTTGAATAGAATCGGACCATATTCACAAAACTCCTTCGCCATTTTGGAGCCGCTATCTTGAATTTATACATTTTGGGGAAAAATTCATAATCTCCAACCTCGAAAACCCCCACATACCAATTTTGAATGGAATCGGACCATCATCACAAAACTTGTGCGCCATCTTGAATTTTTGAAAAAATCAGAATCTCCGTCTCCGAAAACCCCCACATACTAATTTTGAATCGAATCGTACCATAATCACAAAACTCATCCGCCATATTAGAGCCGCCATTTTGTTTTTTTCTCTAACAAAAATTTTATAATGCATTTTCACCAGAATTATGAACACCCGCCAAATTCCAGCTCAATCGGATGTCAGCTCCTAAAATGGATTACAAATTTTGAACCAGAAAGAATGACAGAATGACATACGAACGAGGCAAGTTAAATAAAGCTTGTAAAAACATATGTATTATAAACCAACTATTTACTCAATCAAACACAAACAGTATTAAATAACTATAAAAAAAATTGTACCTGACAATTTTTGCTTCATAAACTATTAGAGATGCTAAAATGTTGACGAAAAGAGTGATATTAATAATAATAAAAGATTTGGAAGTAACACTCAACCATATTTTTGAAATAATCCCCAGCCATTGATTTCACACAACTATATGAATATTTGATCATGCATTTATTGTTGATAGCTATGATATGTCTCTATGGCAAACTGCTATTAGCAGTCAGGACATCAACTATGTATTGTTGTAATATATTACTTTGTTTCTTCGCAATAATATTAACAATAGACGTCTTTATTTCTTTTGAAGAATATAATACAAACTAGGAATAAATAACAATATTTCCAAAAGTAAAAATTTCAGTTTTCGTGCGATTTCTTTTTTTGAATTGCTCTACCAATTAGCCCTCAAGAGTACCTCTACTCTATGAAGTGTGCAAAGAATAAGAAGTTTTCCCATAAATTGATAAAAATGAAACAGGGAGAAAAAACAAATATCAATTTGATTAGAAGCCTGAAAAGATTGCTGATATGAAACAAATCGAAATCAATACAAACTCCAATTGGATTTTCTGAACTCAGATTTCAGTAGATGAAGAACATTGTGGTAAACATGGAAAATTTGGTACCTGAAGCATCTTTGGTTTTCAAAAAAGGTAGAGTCAGCTCTACTCTGAACCAAATAGTGACATCATGGATATCTGTTCTGAAATCAATTTTTCTATGAAGATGGGATAGTTTTTCATTGACGATAAATATGTCAAAGAGGTTAGCAGACTACTTGATTGAGTACCAGTATTTCTCAACTTATGAGAGATTCTTTGACCTCTATCCATACCACAATAAATCTCAACTATGAATTCTGAAGCTTGTGTATTTCATACCGTTTTGTCAGATGTGGGCCAAAACCATATATTTATCAAATGCAAATATTGATATGATGGGAGTAACCTATGTAAAGTCAAAACAATTGAACATTCATTTAAAAAACGGGTGCTCAGGAATGAATGCGCATGCGCCAAGAGTAAACCATATTTTTAATCCGGTAAATTTTCAGTTCAAGATGTATCAATTACCAATAAAATTGATGGATTGTTGGTCAAAATGTCAAATATATAGCCTGACCTTGCAAATATAGAGTAAAACAGAACATAAGCCCCACTTGGAAATTAACATTAATTTACGATATACTAAGAAAGTTACCTTTATTTCGATTTTTGTATGTGAAACTTAATAGTTTGGTAACTAAAACATCATGTCATATTTAATTTTGTTTCATTCTAGATTAACATAATTTTTTTTAAACATGGTGTGGGGCGTTTTGGCCACATTTTGGCCGATGATGAACCCCACTAATATCACAAAACTCCCCGACAAACATAAAAATTAAATTGTTAACTGATAAGCTATACTTTCTACATCGTGTCTCTCGGGTGCAAAGCCTACTTTTTCTAATTTTTCAATGTTCGCTAGTATGCGCTTTTCATATTCTTGTTTGAGGTTAGCATGGTCTACCCAATGGACCTTTTAATTTTCCACTGCTTTAATTTTCCACTGTTTCCGTAACGTTCGTGAAGGAATATTGTGCACCCTGCTCGCTTCATCAACACCCAACAATTTTGTTTGAACCTTTTCCATCGCTTCTTTCAGGTTATTTCCAGATCATGAGGCCCGTAGCGTAGTTCTTTCATATTTGCGCCCTATTTCTGAAAAATAAATAAAAACCTGGGTTTCACCAAGGGCATATTCAACGCCATACATTAGGACGTATTGTCAATATCGATGTACCGAGTGGGCCAAATTGGACACTTTTAAAGGGAAAGTCCTGTTTTCAAACTAGATAGATGCCTGTGTCTGGGGGTCAATTTTTATGACAAACTTAATGGTGAAAACTGCATATCGATATCTATCATCGTTTCTGACTTACAGCATGTTTTTCGAAAATGTGCATTTTAGGTGGTTTAGGTAATTTATTTTTTCAAATCATATATCAATAGTTATCATAGGGAAAATCATTTTTTTAAATCAAACAACCTGTATATTCCTTCATATTTCGGAAGAACTTGAAATTACCATTCCAAAAATGTAGCACACTTGATGTTTTGCTAGAGTCATTTTTGAAATGCAGAGCTTTTAGGTTTTTCATGTAGACTTTGAAACGCACACTTTGAACAAGTAGGCTTTGTACGACGCTGCAATAAAACAGAATGCAAATGTTTACTAGTATCTGTCAAATTTTGATTTGAGCAGTAAAGACGCTCCTCAATTCGTGGTTTTTCAAACACATTTGCAATGAAGTATGAGAGTTATGAAAAATTGGATATGATAGTCTGTTTTATACAAACCGGGAAATGCAGAGGCAGCAAGCAATTTGTACCTCGAGAGGTATCCAGAGCGACACAACCTAATTGATGGTGGTCAATTTAAAAAAAAAAGGCCAAAATTATATGCATCAAATAGGGATGGGGTGTTGGAAGAAATAGTCGTTTTAGGAGCTGTTGCAAATAACCCCAAAACGTCAACGCGAAATTTGAAAATACCAACAGGCCTACAAAGAACTAACGTTAGGCGGAGTTTGAAAAACCACAAATTCAAGACATACAGGACCAGAAGAGTTCAAAAACTCAGAGCAGGAGATTTTGAACGCTTCATGAATTTTTGCCTGTGGTTCCTGGAAAATTGTAACCAAGTGCTTGATTTTTCGTTAAATTGTATTTGGACAGACGAAGCTCATGTGAGCAGTGCCGGCATTTTCAACCGCTACAATTCTTATACTTTGGCACAACAAAATACTCATTCTTTTGGGGAGCAGAGAAGTCAAGGAAGATTTGGATTAAGTGTATGGGCAGGTGTTTTTAGGGATAGAATTATCGGCCCGTTCATTTATAATGCCAGCCTCACATCTCAGAGGTATTTAGAAATTTTTAGGCAACAAATTGAACCCCTTGTTGATGAATTGCCGCTAATGGAGCTCATGAAAGTATATTTTCAGCGAGACGGGGCGTTGCCTCGCAACACTGCAATTGTCAACATTTTTTTGTCTGCAAATTTTGGCAACCAAGTACCCAGCCGTTGGCCGGCCAGGTCACCGGACCTAACGCCTATGGACTTTTTCCTCCGGGGAACGTTGAAAGATCTTATTTTTGAATTTCCGACCAACTCTAGACACGAATTGAAAGTGGCAGTGTAGTAAGTATAGTATAAATTGTTATCAGTTTTTTCGAAACTATGAGTTTTAATTACTGAACAGCTTTCTCAATATCTGATAGCTACTAGTGAACCCTTGCTTTCTGTTTCATCGCCGCATCGTCCAAAGCCTACTTGTTCAAAGTGTGCGTTTCAAAGTTTACATGAAAAAACCTAAATGCTCTGCAT
Organism: Gonioctena quinquepunctata; assembly: GCA_018342105.1. NCBI lineage: Eukaryota > Metazoa > Arthropoda > Insecta > Coleoptera > Chrysomelidae > Gonioctena > Gonioctena quinquepunctata. The sequence goes on from JAFIRS010004086.1 coordinate 74,004, forward strand.
TTCAATGGTGACTCTAACAAAACATCAAGTGTGCTACATTTTTGGAATGGTAATTTCAAGCTCTATTGAAATATGCAAGAAAATACAGGTTGTCTCGTTTAAAAAAATATTTTTCTATTATTAACTATTGATATGTGATTTGAAAAAATAAATTACATACACCATTGAATTTTACGTAAGAAAGTGTTCCGGAAATGTTCTCATTGAAATAAAGAATTTTCGACAGGTAAAAAGTAACAGAAACTTTTCGAAAATGCACATTTTCGATAAACAGTCAGAAACGATGATAGATATCGATATGCGGTTTTCACCATTAAGTTTGTCATAAAAATTGACAGCCATCAGTTTTCATCTATCTAGTTTGAAAACAGGACTTTCCCTTCAAAAGTGTTCAATTCGGTTTGCCCTGTACAAAACAAAATAAAATATATATTCAATCTAACCTAACAAAAATAAATAACTAATATCAGCTAGTTCATAGTTAAATATACCAAATTTGATTAAAGGGAAATATAAATCGTAAAAGGTAATAATTAAGTTCAACTTACCACACATGTTCGAAAATGTTTTTTTTTTCGCAATATCAAATAAGAGCGACACGATTCCTTGGCAGCCAAGATTAGACGAATTTACAGCGTCTGTAAGCTATTTATAGTGGGGATATTCGTGTAGGGCGTTTCGTCAACTGGGGCGTATTGTACAGTTTTACCCTATATCACATATCGTTATTGAAAAGTTACGCAGTCCCAATTTTCAGAGCACCCTTATTAAAAGAAAAAAATGATTTTCATGAATTCCCTCCGTCCATATTGAATCTTATCCATATTTGCATTTGATAAATATATGGCCAAAACACAATTAGTATAATTGAGATATGAAAAACCTTTTTACATAAAATTGACTTCAATTTAAACGGAAGACAATGCTTACTTAACACCATAAAATGATTTCATTTATGAATATGCTCGTTGCATTAAGTTATCAACATGCTTTTGGAACCTCAGAGTATGATGAAGAGTGACCTCAAGATTTTTGGCTTCCTCCACCAACTGTATTGTTCCACTATTGATTGCTATACAGATGGATTTGAGCATATCAGATCGTTTAATACAATTCTAGTTCATCAATGTAGCTCATATGGTATATACAAATAAATCTCATAGCACAATTTACAACTTCGTCAAAAAAACTGAAAACTCATATAATTTATGTTATTATCCATAAACTTGAAATTTTCCTGAAGGAAATTATTTGCACGGATACAATTTTTCTGTACTGTGATAACAAGTAACGTTGGAGTAGGTTCTTTTCGAGTGGAGCAATAACCGCTCCTTCCACTGCGACCTTCTCAGATCTATTGCAGCTCGATCTGCTCGATCCTAATCACATATTCGATGATGACGCTCGGTGGTCTTTGGGCTACAGCTGCCCGCGATCCATATGGTAGAATCTCGTTCGTTCCGGACCGCTGGATCTGCACAAGATATGCTCTGCTGTTTCTTGTTCGTCTTGGCAATTATTATAAAAAGTTCAGGAATCAAGTAAATATTGCCATACGGAACGAGAAAAAAAGTCATTTGGAATTTTGTACTAGAAACAACAATGGAATTATAATAATATAGAAAAAATAACAAAATCTTAATATCTACCACAAAAAAGATCCTGCCTGCCTACCAGTGTGCCTTGAAAATCCATCTAAGATCACTTTTTACAGCCTGCATTGAATAAGTCAGAACCTGATTAAAATACTGAATAACTACAATCTGAATAAGAAATGTCATTTTGAGAAACTATTGCAATTCGAAACCGTAACTATGGAAGTAGTTTATGAATCGTCATCAGAAGTAAAGTCATTAGCTTCAGATACCGCCTTAATAAATTTATAAATGATTTCACTTTGTTGTCCGACATTTCTACCTATTTTGACAAATAGTGTGAACACTCTAGAAAATATATTTCCCAATATCTGGAAAGTATCAAGAATAATGGCGTTGCCCAGAAAGAGTGAGGTATTAAGTTACAATGATATCCGACCAGTATGTATATTACCATGTATGTCGAAAGAAACAAGAAAGGTCAGTTATTTCGGACATATAATGCGAGGTACCAAATATTACATCCCTCGCCTGATTATTCAAGGAAAGGTTGAGGGCAGAAGATGGATAGGTCGCAAAAAGCTATCATGGCTACGGAACATTAGAAACTGGACCGGACTGGGAGTAGAACAACTATTCCGAGTAGACCAATTCAACCAAATTGTCAAGGAGATGGCCACGCTTGAAGACAGGCACGGTACCGAAAGAAGAAGATGTCGAAAGTACCAGAGAAAATTATGAACAATCAGATGGGGATTAATCTTGAAAAATATTTTATATTTCATGTACGACAGCTTTACTTAATATTGTCGATGATATCTCAAGGGCTACAGATGCAGAAAAATCAACAGTGCTGATACTTTCATATTACCTTAAGGTGTTCGATACCATAAACCACCAGGTTTTGCTTTCCATCCTTCATTTTGTAGGCTTCTCGGCCGATATAATCAATCTCCTGGTTAACTATTCACAAAATATATGCCAATTTGTGGAAACAACTGTCAGGCAGTCTGAGAGGGAAAATGTGACTGTTGGTATTCCCCAGGGATCGATTCTAGGGCCATGGTTGTTCTGCATACACACTAATAACTTTTAATCGTTCATAAAAACATGTTAATCTCACTTTTATGCCGATGATACACAGCTATATCACTCATTTGATCCTGATGATTGGTTGTTGGCGCAACAAGCAATAACTGAAGACTCAAATCAACTAGGAGGGCTGTCTACACTGCACTCATTGAAAATGAATTTCACCGCATTTATTTTCATATCAAATGTAATGATATTTGGAAAAGAACAAACCTTTTATGAATTTTTTTATGGAAATCCAAATTCAAGGTGAAGAATTTTCATTTGTTGGAAATGTACAAAATTTGGGTTGTTTCTGGACACAGACTCTGCGCTCTCCGAATGTCCGCAGTCTACAGTGACCTGTCAGAAGCCCTGTTATGATCCTCAGGTTTTTCTTATTCAGTAACATGGCTGTTCTTATTTTCGAGGGGTTTTGTATAAATGCCTCCGAATAGACTTGTTCCACTGTTTGATAGCAGTACCTACTCGCATATTCGTTCATATTCAGTTAACATAGAGATAAGTAAATGTTGGTAAATCGATTCGATCGATTCCGGAGATTTCTGCTGGAAAAAAACCTTACATTCCAAGCGCTAATTCTAGGCATCTATTGAGTTCATAGAAAACTACCCATTCCTGAATTTCAACAAACTTACTGCTGTGGTGAATTGGAAATTATATTCATTTCTGGCATAACTTACTACTTGAAAGACATAACGAAAAGAAAAATCAGTTTCTCAAGATTGTGGCGTTTGAGGCAGACCGCCGAGATCAAGCATAGAGCAATGTAATCATTGGATGATTTACGGGATTGTAAAATTGTTTTTGTAAAATTTTTAAAAGAGTAAATAGATATACATACATACAGCGATATACACAAACTAATTGAGAATATTCCAGACCATAAACCTATATCCTAGATTTATCGTTTTGTTGGGTCCGATTCGACATTTTACTGCTCTTCATATGTATTAAATGTTCAGTATGGAAAATATGATATTCCACCAATTTAAAAATGCACTTCAATGTGTGCATGTCAAACCCTCTCCGCGTGAATTTTGATGACGTCTAGTCGGTGAGTGAAGGACCCTCTTACTTCGGCCTAATGTGATTAATACAATATGAATGTGAATTGATTAAGCAGAGCGAGGCGAGAGAGTTTGAGCTCAACCGGACCGGCTCGAGTATATCGGGGGGTGCGGGCTAAGGGTGTGTTTTCCAGGCCCGGATTGATCAAATAGTTCATATTCTATCAAATATGTTCAATAGAACAATCGAAATGATAATTTAACAATAATAAATGAAAAATTATAAGTTACACCTATTTAAAAAACAGGTTCCTACTGAAATATGTCTATTTCAAAGATACCTAAATGTAACTCATCCTATTTTTCTCCGCCCAAATCATAGAGGTCATCCAAACAGGACGATGAAAATCAAACAATAATTCAAATTCGAAAACTTATCCTACGTGACATAACAGCGGTATGAGACATCGTTATTTGATGTTTTCTTATTAGCCACTGAATGCAAAATTTCCATTCGGCATACAATCAAAAGATATTACGCAATAAGCGTGTGAGGTCATTTTTACTTCACATTGACAATTAGTCATCAGTATCTCAGTAGAGTAGTGCCGTTTTCTAGCTTCTTTCAGGCGGTTCATATTCAAATGCATCAAATAAATAAAGACAATGCTTGCTAGATTCAATTAGCACAGGGCGATAAGCATCAGTGAATTAACTAACCTAATGTACCTTCGAATCATCGAACTAAATCTATGTATTCAAAACCAGCGAAGATTTCGGGCGAATAATTTTGTATGCATTCTAGATCGAATAGAAACGAAGTGAGCTTGTTCCTGAATAAGCAGAGAAAGAGGAGTTATGCCGGAAGGGTTTCAATAATAACTTTTACTTTTATCACAACTCACTTGGGAAAAGTATACCTTAATAAGTACGAATCATGATGAAGTCGAATATGCCACAGGGCAGCAACTAAACAGCAGTTTTTGATTATTATGAATATAAATAATTTGTAGATATCTGCTTTCACTCAAAATTAGTGTATAAACGTACTTTCATTATCTCTTCTCATTGAATATTCAATCCACAAACTTGAAGGAAATTATGAATTCAAAACTTTTCATCACCAAATAAACTAGTAAAAGGTCCAACTTGAAGATATATGGTTTGACTGAGTATAATAAAGATCTTGGTTGCTGACATTACTAATAGCTGCTAGTACCTGAATGATAACTGATTCGTACTTGACTCGTATCTGACATGTACCTCACTCAATGCTGATTAGTAATTGACTTGCAGTTTTCTAACACCTGGAGATGGAAAAATGGTTTCTTATGAGTTTTCAGTTTGACTGTTCTACCCTTTCAGTTGAATTTATCTCGCATTCTACCGATACAAGTCGAGATGGAAGTTATGAATAGTACTGCGATCTCTCCCAGTATAGTTTTGTTCTCGATTCCAAAAGTATCGTATGTGCTCTGTATCTTACGGGTAAGTTTTTGAAAATATAATTTGGAGGTTAACTTAGTTTTGGTTTCAGAAATGCAGCTCTTTCACATGATGAATATAATGTTTCTGTAAAAAAAAACGATAGTTTTTCGATTATTTTTTTACACCACAACAACACGAATCGAACCGGAAACTATAAATAGCAGTGTCACTGAGTATAAAACAGATATTTGTTCCTGGTCTGACCTGACTAGTTCGTACTTGACATATTTTTGACTGGTACCTATCTCATAGTTAAATTGTACCTTGACTCATATCTGACGTGTACCTAACTCATAACTGACTCGAACCTAACTCATAGCTTTCTAGCAACCGTAGATTGAAAGACAAAGTGGGGAACCGGCCGGCTGGTCAGGTTGACGAGAGTCTTATCTGTATCTGAAGCCAAGCACGGTTGGGCGATATCAGTACTTGAATGGGTGACCACTGCCTGCCAAGGAACGTTCGCGTTATTAATCCCCGTACAACTGCAGCATAGTGCAATATTCGCAGCTGTAGGCAATATATCTATGAGCACGAGATATATCGAGTTACATGCCGTCCTTCGGAGGGGACGTTAAGATGGCGTCCCGAGTTCATAGATGTAGCGCTCGTGCTCACCCACCTCGGTTTAAGCCTAGTCGCAGAATCAGGCCGACGTTGAATGAATGATAAAATAAAAAAGTGTTCGTTATGAGTTTTTTCAGGTTATCTGTATTGCCCTTTCAGTTCCAGGGCAAAACCTCTGAGAATAATTTTGCTCTTGATTCCAGAATGTTGTGTGTGCTCTATATCTGAAGGGCGAGTTTTCGAAAATATAATTTGCAACTTGGTTTTTCTCTTCAGCTATCCTCTCTTCCAATATCAATATTTTCCGTATCACTAATCATTTCTTCCTAGGAAATATCTGTTTGAATTGAGTCTGGACCTCAACTGTACGATTCGTAATCATAATTCACAAATTGAAACTTATAGCAACCATGAACCGTTACTTAGTAACTGACATAATGATTATGTCCGATATCATTATAAACGTTGAATATTTCATACAAATTTGTACTTTTTTTTTAATTTTATTGAGAAGATTCAATAATTTTGCGAAATAGTGCTTATTGATCTCGTGAATAATAACATTTTAACCCTGTCTAGTATTTCTGATAGTGAAAATCGACCATGACAGTGTTTGATTTAGAATAAATTCGGATAATTCACAACAATATAACATAAAAATGAGTTACTACATACTGAGAAAAAAATCACCGTAGTGATAATACAATTTTCAAATTATTTTTCACAATAACTGTTTCCGACTTAATGACTGTAGTAAAACTACCTGGGTCAATCCCACTGTGTAGACAAGAGCTTGGCAATAACCAAGCAAAGTGTTGAGGGTCGGACCTTAAATAATTATGTATTTGATGTATGTAATTTGATAAGGATTGAGTTTCTAAGGAAAAAAGTAAGGAAACTCGTATAATATGTTTATATTGATTTAATCAATTCGAATGAATTCAATAATACACATTTTCAAATACTTATTATATTTATTTACATTTATAATGTTATTCTATAGGTTTCGCTGTCACTATTCTCATCAAAATTAATTGCAGTTCATTTAATTATATAATCAAGAGTGTTATATGAATTTTTTACCTACCTGAGGAATATCATTGAAAAGTTTTCTTAATAACTGTTCAAAAATACAACTTAAATATGGAAAAATATTTTCTGAACTAACCCTTGACTTCAATTGGTGCCACATATGTCCAATTTCCTCTGCCAATGCATCACGAACATATACTTTTGAATACAAAATGTCTTTTAAAAATTCTAAAAGCTCACTTTTTGTATAACTTTCTTCAAAATATATATCATTTGTCACCATGTCAAATTTTGAATCTCCAGTTTCGTATTATTTGAGACTGGAGCCTTATGTTATTGGCGACTGTGATAGCTTGCATTTCCCATTACTCACGCTAGTCTGAGGAATGTTTGGTATAAGACTTTTCCTTAAAAATTGCCGTTTTATCTTCATGATACTCTACGCAGGAGTCTTCATTATTCTTTGCAGAAAGCCACAAGGCATTTGGGGCCCAACCATTTTCTGACCGATGTTTCGAAGTTATAGACTCATGACGTCATTTTTGTAATCGGTGGGATTTCAAGTACTTACTTTTCGTCAATTGTGCGATATCTGAAGCCCATTTCAGACAAAATTCTCCAAAGGCGGGTGAGGCTATAGCTTATTTGGATTTCGTCATTAGTTATCCGTTGCTTCACAGCATCTAGTATAGGTACGCGTTGCTCTTCATGCACTGTAAAGACTATTCGTCTTATCGAATCTTTGTCGCCTTCGTCAAAACATTCGGTGGAATCGGCATCTTTACGCTTCCTTCTCGATTTGAAGGGGTTTGACGTGATTCTTTTCACTGTAGTCAGAGGTAGTTTAGTAGAATCACATAATTCAGTCGCGGCAGCGTTAAATCCTCTGTTAAGTAAGGAACTATATAAAGTTTTTACAATTTCCTTTTTCTTCACCGGAACACTAGAAGAAGCACCATCAATGTTTATCCACGGACGCCACATAATACTGTTTTATATGTATAATATTTGGTAACATGATATATCGTAATACAACTGGCCAATCGAGGGTATTTATGGCCGAATTTGGCATACACAATGGGATCGCCCCAGGTAGTTTTACTGCAGTCATTAAGTCGGAACCATTTATCGCGACACAAACTTCATTTTTTTTGGTTAGTTGTAGGGGAAATTAACTTTTCCGAAAATATTCAGATCGCAAGATATTCGAAAAAAAATTGTGTCTGGCTCTGATGTAGCCGGAATACTCAGTTTCTCGGTCACTAAAATTTCATATCTGTAACCTCAAAACATGCGAGTGAACTATTTTTCACTAAATCATATCATATTCTCCTAATATCGAGGGGCCGTCAATTGGCTCAATCAGGCCCTGACTTCGCTTGTCAAGTCTCTTTGGCAACCCTCGATTTAATTGCTGTAACCAAGATGTGGTCGATCGAGATTTATATTGGCAACGGGTGGAAATGAGCCGTTGGGTCGTAGTCGAGTTATTGCATCGTCAAAACTGCGTTTATTACGATTATCTCTTTTGATTGATTGGGGTGTTGATAAATTAATTGTGATATATTAAGTGCTTTCATCTCATAGAGAACGAAAACCAAGAAACACCAAAATGTGTATTCATCTTTCCAAAAATATTCCTAGAACCAAGTATGAAATACAGTAAAAATCGCATATTGTTATGATAATTATGTGTGTTAGTCACACTGAGCAGGCTTTTAGTGTGAGCATTAAAAAACACTTTGATTAGATAGGATTTGGAAGGCTACATTAACCATTTTATTACAGCTATAACTTGTTATTTATGTTACTCCACATCCTCTAGAAAACGATCGTATTTTCTATGGTAATTACTGACCTTATATTTTGTTTATGTTTCAATTTGCTTGAAAATCAATTGAACTTTATGTTATTGTCTTAATTTGAATATGTAATACATTCCAGAACTTTTTTTAATAACTTGGTGTTTACCTACTTCTATACTTCCATACTTTTTTGTATCACAAGTTCATGACTTTTAGTGTGTACTGTGAGTTAATGACAAGTTGTTTAAGATAGTTGTCGTGCTACAAACAGTGTCAAAAATTTGTCGCGACGCGTTACATGTTCAAACTCTGAATTAGTGGGATCTTTGTTTAAGGGAGCAGTACACTCAGAAACGCAACTACCATGCGTGACACAGCAAATAAGCCATGATTGGACTGTTGGCAACGATCGCTCGCATTTAGTTGTTCAAGATACAGTGCAGTTTGCTCTAAAAACATTGGCGAGGTATCGTTATTGAATATAAGAAAAACGTTCCCAGATTGAAGAGGGCCAGGAATGTTCGAGCTATCAAAATAAGCCAAAGATCCAATACCAAACGAAACATCAGATAATTTCCACGAAGCGATGTATGATGTAAACATTATGCAAAAATTAGGTTGCTTCATTGGTAAAGAGTCAGAATTATCAACATACATGAAATCATATAAAGAATGTATATCAGAGCGACCTGAGAACGAAAGAATATTTTGTAATTTATTACCTAATTTAAGTGCATAAAAATGTTATATCACGAGAATTATTGAAAAAAATTGCCCAACAAAATATAACATACGATCTTTTGAAAAAAATGTATCACGATGAAGAAGAAGAGCTATGATTAATCACCTCACTGGAAAATTGGAGAATAGAAAACATAGAGCTACTAAAAATGGGAAAACATTTACTAAAATCATTAATGATTCAAAAATGAATGTTTAGTCAATCAAGTGATTAATCAGTATAATAGTTGGAAAAATAACTAATATTACATTCATTGTTGTTTATATTTTTTGTAGAATTATACGTTTTATTTTATTAGCCTGTTGGAAATCTGAATCATTTTTGTTTATGTGAGAGAGAGATGGCGGCGTGCAGACAAGAATTTTTAAATTCGATCCCTGCCCGAGGATATCTTTTTCTAGAATTTAAAAATTCTTGTCTGCATGCCGCCAACTCTCTTTCATATTATACAATACAGACACCAAAATTTCCCTGCTAAAAATGTTTGTTTATGTTTAAAGATATTCGAATTATGTTATACGTACATGTGTTGTACAAATGTATGAATAAAATGAAGTTTTTGCACTGTTGTTTGCCGTTACTCGCTAAAACTACATTTTATTTTATATCTATTCCTAGTGTAAAATGTTTAAAATGCATCAGTATATATTAATGCGATTATTCACAATTATTGTTCATAAATATGTGCATTCCAAAACACAGTTCAATTCAAACCCCCAAGACCCTCGCGCTCTCGCTTATTTGAATCACGAGCGCTCGCTTGAGGCGTTGCCACGATTCTCAGACTTTTTTATCTTGCACTTCTCATACGCAATAATTTGGAAACTTCTTATGGCAATAACTATATAACTGTATGGCTACGCGTGTTTATTTTTTTTATAAAATGTGTTACTCACCTTTCAATAATATACTAGTTTTTCAAAAAGATCTGAATCGAGGGTTTTTAGTTATGCCTTAAAATGTGGTGTCCGCAGTAGCTCACTATAGGGATTACGTGTTAAACGTTGCAACTTTGAAGCCTTATATCTCGCTTTCGGTGTGGTAAATCATTCCAAAAATTCAATATGTTACAGGTAGTAATGTTAACTGAAAGTGGTGAATATAAACGAAATCTGATCGGAAGTGGATTTCACGACAACTACCTTATCAGCTTACACTACGAAAAGAGAAAAACTCTCAATTGAATATAATTTTTTTTTTATTGAAAAATGAAGAATATATATTTTTTATTCCAGTCTTAACTAAGAAGTCATATAGAGGAATGAGGCAATTTCCAAAAAGTAGTGCTCATCAGAAATCTCTTTTATCATTGATGCAAGGGTAGCATCGCATTCACTAGGTCTCCAATACATTTTTGTCGACGAAATTCTATTTCATAATTCCACGACCATTAGGAAGCCCGGAAGTATTGGGAATCATATATATATATAATTCTGAGGGTAAATTTTTTTTGGCAATTATTTGAAAGGAGGCATAGCTTCAAATCCAAATGTCAGTTATCACCAACAATAATTAGCATATTATGGGTGGCAACATATATCATGTTTTCGATGAGGATTCGTTCTAATAATGGGAAGATAAAAGCTACAAATTTCATGCAACATACAATTTTACAAAAAATTTCCATGATTGGATGCGTCTAAGGTTTTGATATTACTTTTTAATCGACGGAACCAAAAAGGAGGAGGTTCTCTAGTCGACCCGTATTTTTTTTTTCGATAATTTTTTTGTATGTATGATCACGCATAACTTCTTACTGAGGCGTCCGAATTCGATAATTTTTTCAGTGGATAGGGTGTACTTCGAAGGTGGTCTCATTCGAATTTCAAAGATGAAATCCACCCCTAAGGGTAACAACATGAAGGATATTGATCACTCACCCTCTGAATTCTGGTCCGTTAACCGATTCTATCAGGCATAACTTTGTACTGGGTTCTTCGATTTGGATGATTCTTTTTTTAATAGATAGGGTATACCTTATATTTAGATTTCGGATGGAATTATATACCCGTACGGATAGAAAGATAGGGGATAATTTATTTTTCACTTATGAACATTGGCACACACATACGTAGTTGACAATGACAGATCGCTACTGACATTATTTCTGTTCCACATCCGTCAAAACCATCATATTCTATGAGAGGATGGAATGATATACAAAGTGATGAAATAAACTAACCAGAACAACAAAAATAATTTATATTACAACAAATATTAAAAGTAGATGATCATATTTTTTAACTGGTAATAGTTGAAGTAAGGTGGGTGAGTAAGTATTTTGGAAGTGATAAAAAAACAAGTAGGTAGTAGTTAGAATATTTTAGCCATAAAAAATTTGAAAAATAAAAACTTTTTAACAAAAAATTAAACCGACGAAATACGGAACTGAAAAGTAAAAAATAAAATAAACCTTCTTAGTCTCAGTAATTAAGCTCCTAAACTAATTTAAGTAACTAATTTTGAGTCGGCGCCAAACAAACAATCAACGAACATCATTAAATTACTTCAAAAAAATTATCGGAATGTCACCGCGCAAGTCGATGCCATCATTTTACGCCTTACCTAATTCATTTGCTTGTTTGTTTGGCGCCGACTCAAAATTAGTTACTAACATTAGTTTAGGAGCTTAGTTACTGAGACTAAGAAGATTTATTTTATTTTCGTCGTTCCGTATTTCGTCGGTTTAATTTTTTGGTAAAAAGTTTTTATGTTAACACGTATTTTTCGAATTGTGAATCCTTGGATTAAAGATACGGTTTTTTTTGATGGGAGAGATAAATTTAATGTAAAATGTTATAATGTTTTTCAGTACTATTTTTTATGGATTGTGGTAAGTTCCAAATGTATGTAAGATATATGTTTCAGTTCAAAAAATGAAATGGAAAAATGGAAAATTGTATTTTTACCTCAATGAATTAACTGATTCTGATTTCTACATCCAAAAAAGATTTTTCCGTCTATTTCAACATCAAAAACAATTTACCCATTCCTGTGAATTTCGAATACGAAAACGTGTTCAATTAGAATTTCCATATAGTGTTTCAATTTGTTCAAATATCAGATGTTCAGAGGTATATTGTGAATTGTAGGAACTAATTTGATCTGAAAAATTTTCGTGGGGAAAAAGACGATTGAGAATTTCCAGAGTGAAGTCTCTCTGTCTATCTGTGTGTGTATGTGTTTGTGTGTCTGTAATCTTCCACGATAAGTGACGGAACGTTAGACCAATCGAGCTGAAAATTGGTATGAAGATACAGTTTCTGTCCCGAGTGCGACCATCAGTATTTGATTGTCATCTGTTGAACGGAATTGTCACTATTAAAATTTACCGAAACTATTCCGCACGAAACTTGACTTGCAAAATGTCATTTGGAGGTCCTTGAAAAACTATATCCAGAGTATTCAAAATTATTTCTCCAACTGTCAAAAATTAAAAATGTTAAAACTCAAAACCTACTTCAAAATCTATCCGATGGATTAGAACTAAATTCGGCAGGATGCAACATAACAAAATAATCAAATCAAGTACGCAGTTGGAGCTTTCCACCGTTTCCCAGTCTGGCGCTACAAATGTTTTATTTTTTTCACCCAGGTTTTGACTAGGGCGTTTGGTGCAGTACCGCTAAATTGAGTGTGGTCAAATATCTCCCTTGGTCAATTGACTGTTGAATTGACCGATCAAATTGACTTCGTACAGTCCTAAATATGTTTTATTCATGTTTCATTTCAAAATAACCTCATTCCCCCGAGCCCCGTGCCGGTCAAGTTCTGGGGTGTCACACAGCTGATTTTTTTTTCATTCCTTCATTTAACTTCACCTATTTCTGCGACCAGAGCTGAACACCGACGCCGGTGATCCCACTTCCCCAACCGGAAATTTGGCCGAAACCTCTAATGTTTTCTCTCAGAGGTAGGGATCTTCAATGAGATCAACATCCATGAATTTGGGACCGCCATCTTAAACGTTTCCTCCAAGGAACGGCATATCTATCGCCATATCTCGTGCTCATGGCCTGCAGCGGTCATTTGGGGCTTTCTCAACGCTCGTCTTCTCTGGGAGGTGATAACCCAGTACCAAGCGCGACCAGCATTGCTGCTCCAGATGTCGATAAGGCTCTCGTCAACTCGACCAGCCGGCCGATGCCCCGATTCTTGAGTTATTTGAGGCACTTGGTTGCATGAATTTTTAAGGAGCCGTTAGCGAAACTTGTGACTTCTGCACAAATCTACTTTGCATTTGCAAAGCAAGTAGGCTGCGGTTTTAGATGAACTTTTGAAATAACGGTTACTTGAACCATCCGATTTTATCTTTTATTGTTATCCAATTGGAAGAGCTATTCGAACTTCATTTGGCGATAGGCTTCAGACTTTATACTTGTCATCGGCGTCAGGCAAGAATATACGGAAATGCAGGTCCTGAGGATAGTGGACTTTGCCGTAACAGGCTTCAACCTGGGCAGAGGACACCACACAGAAGCCTTATTCCTAGACGTTTCCAAGGCCTTCGACAGGGTCTGGCACGATGGCTTGATCATCAAAATGGCAGACCTCGGATACCCCACTCCCATAGTGAAGCTGATAGACTCCTCCTGCGAGGACGGCGGTGCCAATGTAAAGTTGGCAGCGACCTCTCAGCAGTGAGGACCCTAGAAGCAGGAGTACCGCAAGGCGCAGTCTTATCTCCACACCTGTTCTCCATCTACACGGCGGACATCCCAAAGCCTGCTGACAACTTCAAAAAGCTAGCGCTGTACGCTGACGACACAGCACTAGTGACCAGATCGATGAACGCAACGCAAGTAACACAATACCTGCAAGATCAAGCAGACAAGCTTGAGGACTGGTTCAACCTATGGAAGATCAACGCGGAAAAGAGCCAAGCAATACTTTTCACCAGAAGGCGAACAACACCGTCAGGACATGTCATCATGAATGACCAACGAATCCCATGGGCAAACGAGGCCAAATACCTTGGAGTCACCTTAGACAAAAGATTGACATTCAGGCAACACGTAGATCGGAGGCTCAGACTAGCGAAAACAGCCCGAAAGAACCTCTACCCCCTCGTAGGACGCAGTAGCAACATGGACCTCCAGTTAAAACTGCTCCATATCAGGATCATCCTCCTCCCCATCATCCTGTATGTATCCGCCGCATGGGGTCAGCACAAGTCAGGTAAACATACAACGATCAGATAACAAGAGGTTTAAAGCACTCAGAGGCTGACTTCATACCACAGGAAGTACGATCTCAATTTCGCAAACGTGCCATTTGCGAGTTGAGGACCGCTCCAAGGAGGAGCGGGGGAGGATGGAAGTGGACAGTGAATCTCGTTCACTCATAACATGAAGGGGATTTACTATCCATGGGCGCTCAACCTTGAGGGGGACATGGTGTGGGCAAGAATAATGAGTGCATGACTTGGTGGGTTTCAGCGCTTCTGGGCTAGCTGGTAGAATTAAGGACATCCAACTGTAGCCGGAATTTTGGTTCTATCACCGCGAAGAGATTTCGAGGGCCTGAATCTTAGCCCTGCAACTCCCATTTCAAGCAGAATTTTAATGAGCGAAACATTATCTATTTATGCTTATTCATTCATCAGTGCATTCTTATACTCATAACACTGGATTCCGTGGAAAATTCGCCCACCAGTCGTCACTCTATTCTTCTCCAGTAGTTATATTTCAATGAGCAACATTTGACAAAAATTATTAAGAAGGTTGCTTGCTATAATCATGATCATTTTCCATAATTATAATAATAATTCACTCTGGAATAGGCAAAAAGATCACATGTGTTTTCATAATATTGACAAATTTGTGTTTGTTATAGGTGTCAAGTAATGGGGCAAGCTTCGAATAAGATTCTAGTAGTTGACACTCATATCAGTTGAGGATCCATTATGTCAGTACAAAACAGTTCATAATGTAATAGTAATAGTTGTTTTAAGGCGAACCAAGATGTCTCCTGGCAGGACACGGTTTGTCAGGTTTTCGAAAGTCTATCGGTATCTGAAGTTGAGCAATGCCGACTGCAGCAGGTATGTGATGGGTGAAGTAAGTTAATTGTCATCTTTAAAAAATAGAATATAACACACAATTATTCGTCAACAAGTCCCATTCTATTTATTCAAAACTTTCGGTTTTTTCATTTGTGAAGGAAGAACAAACAATTTTTTAACATACATTTTTGGAAGCCAATCCCAAACAATAATGATATACTCGTGGTTGGGCTGTGTCCCTGATAGATATATTGTAGGTGATGATATATATGGGCAAATTGTGTTGATGGATTATATTATATTTTGAACATAAATTCTTAAAAGCCAATCCCAAACAATAATTATATACTCGTGGTTGGGCTGTGTACATGTAGGTAATGATATATATGGGCAAATTGTATTGATGGGTTATATTATATTGAGGGGCTGCCCTTACAGTTTTCTTTTAAGAGTGTATATCTGGAAAATCATGGATCAGTTCAAAACAAGACTTTCTGTAACACTAGTCGGGGTACTAAGAAATAAAATGATTCCTAGTTAGATTTTTTCAAATGTTTTGAAGAAATCAAAAGATACCTGAACGAAACAATTATATAAAATCTTTGAAGATCCTTCTCGAGTCTTCAATTTGGATCGAAGTTCCTTTTTTCTGGACCCTAAAAGAAACAAAGTATTTGCTTTACTCGAATATGTGCATACCGGTTGTTATTTTTGCGCAGGCTCTTATTTGCACTATTCGCAGAACAAATCCTCATCGAAAAGCTGTATCTTGCCAGCTATTATGATCCCAATTGTTGTCGGTGATAACTGACACATTTTGAATTTGAAGTTATGCTTGCTTTCAAATCATTGCCACAAAATGTATTCTCAGAATATATTGCTGGATAGGGGCAGGTTTTCACAAACCTCTGGCTTTAATGGTATGAGCACTGAACGGATAGTAGTATTTGTTACATACTTATTGGGAATCATGTTATTTATGTGCCTGTATGCCCAAGACTGATATTGTATAAAGAAAATAGTTTAAGGTAAACTTTTTCGATAGAAAATTAACAGAAACAGTTTCAAAAAATATTTAGACTATTCGGTGATCAGTTGTAAGAAAAAACTTTTGCAAAAACAAAGACAGGAATGTTCAATTTACTTCTCTTGCACAATTTACTTCTCTTTCTGATTGGTTACTAAGTAAGATCATTCATTCACCAACCAATCAAAAAACAGTAGTCGGATCAAAGAAACGTTCGTTCGCTGACAGCTATCTAATTCTAACTGAAGGCACGTGCGAGAATCTTGAAGACACTATCCGGCAACACTGTTTACCAGTCATTCTGGATCGCTAGGTCACAATGGCTATCGATATTATTCTTGATAAAATACTGTTTGTGTTTTTGTGTTCCAGCAACTGATTTTTTGATAATTGTGATTCGTTATGTACTAAAGTGTGTTGACTTAATCTATTAGTTCTGGCTTTATCTACCAGTTTGAGGTTCGTTTGTTTTCATTTTTTTCATCACTATGGAATTGAATACCTTTCATCGTAATTTTGTCGAATTTGCGAAAAGAGTGTGAGTTGTATGAAATTTGTTGCGAAATCGATGTGTTCTAAGCACTCGACGCATTTTGCTTGCTTAAAACAAATCGATTTCGTAACGAATTTCATACAAGATTTTCTGTGAAAACGTTACGAAATTGGCAAATTTTGATATTTAATATAATTTCGAAATAACACTCTTTTAGGAACTAGTGAACTTTTGCAATAGTTGACCTTTCTTCATATTTCATAGAATAAATAGAAAATAAAAATAGTTTGGATTTCTCCATAATGATCCTTTGCATTTAAAATAATTTTGTGCTTTTGCTTTTTTCCACGCGGAGGTGTATTTGAAGCGAGGTTACCGAGAAATTTCCGCAAAATATATATTCTGACTCCTGGCATGCTAATACCATATTTTTTAAATTTTACCAAAATTATTAGGCCATAAATAATTTCACAGTAACATACTCCCCTGGAATCAATGTAATCGGCGCTGCAAATACGTCGATTAAGGTATAAAAATGAATGAATGATGCAAACTTGGCACACAATATCTTTTGAAAGGTACACAATCGCGAAATCCTAATTGCCTGAACCGAACTTCAAAGGAGTTTGTTGAGTATTTTCTCATTCACAAACAAAAACACGGCACAATACAAATCACATTTGTTTGTGTGTATATCCTTTCCTTTGTGAGGATTACCATTTTCATATTCATTCAATATATACTGTGTCTAATTCGAAAAAGCGGCAGCTTACAAAGGAATAATATATGTGCATAAATAATTCGAATAAACTTAAAATATTGTCATGAGGAACCACAACCTGTTTAGATTCTTTAGTGGAAGTGACGTTTGGATAATATACTCCATATTTTTTTTTGGAGGCCGTATATTCCTGTTACGTGTGATAGAAAATAAGTAATCTTTTGAAGTTTTATTCATGAGAAAATGTCATTCTTAATGATGTGGGTAACTTAGTAGGCACACACTCCATTTGATATATAGATGTTGATTTCTTGACTTAAGCCTATTGGATAACCCGGATTGTGTTCCAACTGAAATAAATTCCAATTTATTGACATAGTTTGTTTCATCTGAACGAAATCGAATGAAACTCTTGCTGAGATTCATTTTTCAGTAATGCAAACAGTAGTGTTCGGTGATCTTTTCCACAGAACACCTCTAGCTACACAGAAACGGGGAACTAAATGGCGTCACTTTTCAAGCGGAAAATTTTCGTATTCTCCAGTCTATGCTTGCTTATACAGGGTGTTATCAGATAAGTAGGAAGTTTTTAGGAAGTGATTCTTTGTCGAAAATTAAAGGGGGTCTTCTATGTAATCAAAAGCTCTTAGGCCTTGGAAAGTTACACGCCACCAAAAATGAGAAAAAAAAAGTTTTTTTTTTCTTGAAATTGCTGAAGAGTTGTGGACATGTTCTACCAATGAAAAGGCTACCAATGATTATTTTTTTAATTTTGTTGTGATCTTTTAAAGAGGTGAAACATGCAACCCCTATTCCATTTTTTACCAGAACTTTTTAACGAAACGAAATTTCACAATTGAAAAATATGTTTTGGAAACAACAATTCACTGCAAAATTTCTTAAATCCTGTGTTGTGTCCGTAAAAGCAATAGTTTCCTGATAAAAAAATAAAATACAACATTGTGCATGAACGGATCTTCTGTAAATGGAATCGAAACAATCTCGTAGGTGGCTGTCACGTTTTGTATGCACAACTTGTGACTTCAATCGTAGTATTTAAAAATTATTCCGCTTGTTTTAACTTTTAATGTAGGCTTGTACCAGTCCTATGTTTTGTTTAAATAGAATATCAAATTATAAATACAAACAAAATAAAATTATGTGTATTATAACAAAGAAAAACGCAACAAGATCAAACGGAACGGAGTTGTAAAAACGGCTCGAAATGACCACCTCCAACCATTAGACAGGAACCAAGTCTTCGTCTCATAGACTGGCGCAAACGTTGAAATATTCCTGGTGTGTTTTGGATTGTCTCGCAGGCTGCAATGATACGATTCCTTATATCATTCACACATTCAATGGGGGTCGTATAAACCAAGGACTTCAGGTGATGCAAAAGTCCAAGGAGTTTAAGTCTGGAGATCTGAGAGGCCAAGGTTATGGTCCTGCTCTGCCTATCCAACCATTTGGAGACACGTCGTCTGAGTACTGACGAGCAAATATGCTGAAATGAACAGGCGAACCATCGTGCATAAACCACATTCGTGGTCGAATAGCTAGGGGAAAATTTGTATAGGTTGCACCAGTTAGCCTCAAAGGTAGAAAATACGGTCCAATAATATTTTCGCCAATAATTCCAACCCACACGTTAAGTAAAGATTCATACTGATACCAAACTTCTCAAATTGCGTGTGGGTTATCTTCGACCCATAGATGATTGTTATGGAAATTTGTGATCCCTTGCCTTGACAAGTTGGATTCGTCAGGGACTATATATTACGTTTCCTAAAAATTGAGGATTTTGGGTAATCTTCTGAAGATCCATTACAAAAGTCTACTCGATGGAAAAAATCTCGTGGCAAAAGTGCCTGGACTCATTGAATATGGTAAGGATACAGTTGGTGATCCTTAAATTTTATCCAGATTAGTTTATTGCTAACATTGAGTGTGTTAACAATTTTTCTTGTACTTGATGCCGGACGATCTTCAATCTTATTGAAAACCTCTTCTTCCAGTGCCACCGTTCTTATTACTCGTGAACGACCACAATCAGTTGTTCATTTTTTAAAAGTTCCCCTTTCACAGAGACGTTGGTGAAGATGTGCAAAAATTGTGTGATGAGGTATCACGCGCTGAGGATACATCTCTGCATAGAGCCGTCTAGCTTCCAAAGAATTTCCATTGACACGACCATACATAAAATGCATACGGCCATTTCAGCGTTAGTGTAATTGTTCATATTGAAGATTCAAAAGACACAATTGAACTTTCAACTACCACATAGAAATCAAAGCGACTTGACAGCGACCTAATAGATTTTTTCGATTTTAAAATACTACGATTGAAGTCACAAGTTGTGCAAACAAAACGTGACAGCCACCTACTAGATTTTTTCGATTCCATTCACAGAAGATCCGTTCATGCACAATGTTGTATTCAATTTTTTTATCAGGAAACTATTGCTTTTACGGACACAACACAGGAGTCAAAAAAGTTTTGCAATGAATCGTTCTTTTCAACACATGTCAAAAAATTTTGTTTTTAAAAATTTCCCCTTTAAAGATCTCAACAAAATAAAAAAAATATTCATAGGTAGCTTTTCTATTGGTAGAACATGCCCACAAAATGCAATTCCTTCAACTCTTCAGCAATTTCAAGAAAAAAAAAATATTTATCATTTTTAGAAGTGTGTTACTTTTCAAGGAAAGGCCTAAGAGCTTTTGTTTACATGAAAGACCCCCTTTAATTTTCGACAAGGAATCACCCCCTGAAACCTTTCGCACTTATTTGGTAACAGCCTGTATGTCAAAGTGCACTCACGAAATATGGATATTGACAGGTGTAGAGATGTAAAGAGCTGGATCGGGAAAACCAAGTTTCTTTCTTTCTGTGTAGGTTAGCTGTTCTGTGTCAGTACCTAGAGTAAATTATAGTTTGAAAAACTAAAAATCACGCTTATATAGCAATCTGGACTGAAAAGGTGGAAATAAAGAGAAAAAAGTCATTGACCAAATCTTTGAATTGTAATTTCTTTTTCTGATGATCTTGATGAGAATACCAGGTCATAGGTATGAAATTAATGTATTGTCATCGGTTCTCAACACTTGTGCAGAATTTCAAATAATTGGGACCAAGTGGGTGAAGATTCATTTTGAAGATTCCGTTACATACATACATACAGTTGCAGATGAAGCTTATGAAAGCGGGATAGAAAGAAATACTGATGGTACCACTGCTTGACAATTCGTTCGATTTTGTTTGTCACTGCCTCCTAAATTTAAAATGTCCCAGTTGAAATATGACAGCTCCGATGAATCAACATCCTTCCTGAAAAAAACCCAGATATTTTGCGAATGATCACAAAAAACCTCGAAGCTAAATGTTATTTGTTTCAGCTACCAAAATTGATTTAAAAAAATGTTGTTGATACGTATTACGCCAACGTTATGTAGATAGCTGTGTGAAGTTTTACTCTTTTGAAAAAAACTGGGTGATGAATATCCTTAATATATTCACTGCTCACGGCGCACATGTGCGTCCAACAATGACTCACGGCGCACTCGAGCGTTTCTTGCTTATATTTCAGCTGCTTACCATTTTAGACCGGGGTCGATAATTTTTGAAACCAAAAATGAAAATAGTAGGATGAAACCCATTGGAAAAGAAAGAGAATATAACAAAAATGGAAGGAAAAATAATTTACGAGCGATCTGAGGTCGGGAAGTGGAAGGGGTGAGTTTTTAAGGGTAAAAAAAGGTTTATCTCGATTTCCGGCAAAACTACAACTTTTGTATTCACACTTCTTTCACATAACCTCAAAATTTATGTGAATAATTAAAATAACCAAATTTTTTATTTTTAATTTTTATCTTTTACAAAAAAAAAAAAATTATTCGCGAAATTTTGTGAGAACCTTTTATGTCCCAAACACACTGTAATTTTTTTTATTCAAAATATTAATTTTTTCACCTTATTTTGACTTAATATCGAAAAAGCACCCAAATTTTCAATCGAAAATTCTCCAGTCAAAATATCAGCTTTTTTAAACAAGTCGGTGCGCTTTTTGTTCGTTGAAATCTCTACTTTCTGATGGTGTAAAAAAAAATACATTACCATGGTAAATGTTCTCAGAAAATGCAAAGAAATAACAGGTAGTAAGGCCCAGACTCTCCTAGCCCCTTCCCCACTTCTCTATGAAATACCTTTTGATGGGCTAAAATTTTCCGTAGGTCACTCAGGTATATGATTTATCTTAAAATAGCAATAAATAGGCATCTACGCATATAATTTAAACAAGATTCTACAACTTTCTCAAAATTTCTTGACATGTTTTTTGGGTAACCTTCCACAGTCTGGAAGGTTACCCAAAAAACATGTCAAGAAACGTTGTTCCTCCACAAAAAACCACATTCAATCAATACTTTCCCAAAATATTGTAGATTTCCTATTAAATATTAACTTTATTAACTTATTTGGTTGTTAATTATTGTAGTACATTTCGATTTGCAATTTTTTTGTTTATCAATGTTACATGGAATCTTACGTATTTCGAGTTATTAAACTGTAAATTTTAATAAATAGCTCAAAATTGTACATAGTGATTAAAAAAAAATTTCGGATTCGAGTTTTTTTCGTTTCTTTACATTTTGTGAGAACATTCACCATAGTAATGTATATTTTCTTCATACCATCAGAAAGTAGAGATTTCAACGATAAAAGCCCACCGACTTTTTTAAAAAGCTGATATTTTGACGGAAGAATTTTCGATTGAAAATTGGGTGCGTTTTCGATATTAAGTAAAAATAAGGTGAAAAAATTAATATTTTAAATAAAAAAGTAACAGTGTGTTTGGGACATGAAAACGTAAGTGTTCACCAAATTTCGTGGAAAAAATAAATATTTTATTGTAAAAGATAAAAATAAAAAACCCAAATCTTGGTTATTTGAATTTTTCACGTAAATTTTGAGGTTATGTGAAAAAAGTCTGAATAGAAAGGTTATATATATATATATATATATATATATATATATATTACCTACAAATTTGCCATTTAACTTTTTTCCATAGGACTTGTATTTTTGCTGGAAATCGAGATAAACCGATTTTTACCCTTAAAAACTCACCGCCTTCCACTTCCCGACCTCAGATCACCCGTAGATTATTTTTCCTTCAATTTTTGTTATATTATTTTCCTTTTCCAATGGGTTTCATCCTACTATTATTTTTTTTCACTTTTTACCATTTTCAAAGGCTTCAGCCCTGGTCT
Source organism: Gonioctena quinquepunctata (assembly GCA_018342105.1). Taxonomy (NCBI): domain Eukaryota; kingdom Metazoa; phylum Arthropoda; class Insecta; order Coleoptera; family Chrysomelidae; genus Gonioctena; species Gonioctena quinquepunctata. The sequence continues at coordinate 96,850 of JAFIRS010004086.1, forward strand.
ATTTCGGTAGAACTTGAAATAAGGATCTGCTGTCGGTAGCCGACAAATAGAGTTTGAATTTTTGTATTTTTCTCGTCGTTCGACATTCTTACGATTCTTTGAGGTTATATTCATAATAACACAATGAATGAATCTATGTGTAGTGTTGCTGGTCCCTCACGACCAAAAAGGTCAAAAATAAATGTGAAAAATCCAAGTAATTTTTCAGAAGATGAACAATTGCTTTATGATTCTGGCGAAGAAACCAGTGATTTTGAAATTGAATGTGATTCGGAAGACGACTGTAAGTTGTATACATGTAGTCGTATATTAGAATGTGATTCACGTTGAAAAATTATTTGCCTGAGGAGGACAATAATGTGGATAATGAACCAGATGATAATCATCGAATCGAAGAGATTGAAAACAAAAATTAATATTGGACTGATGGGTATACGAATATGAAAAAAAACTTTTTCTAAGAACAATAAATTATTGGTACCAAAACCTGCACATAACGAACCCTATGACTACTTTCGTTCATTATTAGACGACGATGCATTGAATATGATCGTAACTGAGACGAATGAAAACGCTGAACAGTTTTCTTAGAACATGGGTGTACTGAGCATGCCAGAGTGTCACGGTGGAAAACAGTAACATTGGATGAAATGTTTGTGTTTCTTGGACTGTTGTTTCATACGGGAACTATCAAGTTACCTACGATTCAAGATCATTGGAGGATGCATCGGTTGTTTAATTTGAAATGTTTCTCGGATAACATGGGCCGGGATCGATTTCTGAGTATTCTAAGATCCTTTCACTTCACGGAGAATCCTGCTGTAGGGAAGCCTATACCAAATGATCGCCTTCTCAGAATTGCGCTCCTTTCGAATTAATTTAACAAAAAAATGTCGGACATATACTATTCTGGGAAAAACCTGTCACTTGATGAGTTCATGGTCCTCTGGTGTGAACGCCTCATTCAAAATCAGAAAATTATGCACTGCTAGTATCAGAATTGAATTACCTTCACAATGGTGTATGACACGATTCATTCCCTATTAAAGTTATAGAGGGGGTTGCTCTGGGGAGTAGGGGGTATGTAACATTTGCTACATCTATCAAATGCTGTACGCAATGTTTGTTTCTAGCTCTGCTACATGTCTTTTTCTCTCAATTATTTGGCCAATCATAAACATAAGATATTCTAAATCTTCACTCGTCATCCGTTGAAACTACCGTCACATCTCATTTCATAACACAATGAGGGTTACAAAGGAGAAATAAAGCGTCTGTGAATATACTGTTGTGATGGGATTGATTTTGAGTTTATATATTTTTCTTTATTTTAGATTTGTTTCCAAAATTTTATGAATGAATCCCTATCATAACAAAATGAAAACTGCGGCTATGTTATCTTACTCTTTTTCACCTCTTTTTACCTTATCTCAACTCAGTCGGTACGCCTATGAACAATGCGTCATCTCAGAAGTCGGTTCTGTGGTCAGTGGTGCCAACTTGACACAATGCTTGATGTCAAATAAGCTGTTTAGTGGGGAGAAAGTGTGGTTAAATGTTCTCAGATAAACAAAGAATGCAGAAAATTGTCAAATATCTGTTTTTATTGAAGTAAATTCTTAAAACTGACCTACTCTGCGTGAACTAACTCACGGAACTGAAAACACTGATGTGAAATGGTGAAATTTGTTACGTTTAATCAATGCTTGTTGAATGAATGTTTGAAAGTTATAAAAAGTCCGTTAGCATCGAAAATCATGAAGTGTTCAAAACGAAAAATCCACAAATGAACAAATAAACAATACGAGTTTCTGGACTTGATCGTTGCACTTAAGTCGGTTCTGTGTATTGAATACCTTGTTGTTCTTCTTGTTTGGTGTCCTGCAGCCTATATGAAGTATTCGTGCTACTGGAAAATACAGCTTCCTGGCATCAAATCAACTTTAGTTCCTGAGAATTGGCATTGACAGGATTTCTTGTTCTGTTACTAAGGTGAGTGGAATTTTCCTTTGTGTTGATTCTCCACTTGATGTTTGAATTTATTATCCCGTCTTTGGAGGGTTTTGCTTGTTTTTCTTTTACAATTTATTGTAACTTTTCTTCCAGAATTTCATACGTGGTTTTTTTTCCCCAAATTTGTATTCCTCTTTCCAACTTGTTATTTTTTTCCATGGTGACACACACATTTTTTTTTTCACAGATTTTAGAATTTATTGCTACTTTCTACATCATGATTCGTCATTCTAATCAATAATATATGTATATATATATATATATATATATATATATATATATATATAAAATTCTAATCCTTAACCTCATATACTATGTACAAATGCGTTTAAAATTTATTTTTGACAATTTTCTGCTTTTAAATTTTTATATTTCATCACTTTTTTCCACACAACTCTGTTGATATCTCATTGGTGGGTTTCCTGTTGATGAGATTTGTCATACAGGATGTTCCAAACTTATATATCAGTTGATCTACTTTAAATATAATGTTTTCTAAAATTTCAATTTTCATATGATTTAATTTTGAATTTTCATGAGATATATTGTTGGTCACATCCATTTGACTACAGAAATACTTCAGGACTGACCTCCTTGATACATATGCATTGACTAGAGCATAGTATAAGATTCCAGAATAATAAAACGGTAAAGAAAAATTGCAAAACAACATAGCATTAACCACGATAACTAAATTACCTAATAATAATAATATTTATAAGTTTTTATTTTATAACAATTCAACATAACAATAATATATATATATATATATATATATATATATATATATATACGTATAAGTAAATGAAAATTGAGGCAATGCACAAAAAAAATTAAATTAAAGAAAAATCCATCCTCGAGCAGAAATCGACCCTGCGACCTTTGGATCTCTAGTCCACACTCTCATCATCTGAGCTCCTCGATAGCAGATTCCACTGCATTTCGAGGATATCGCTTTTTTATAGAATTTAATGTTAATTGTTGTGGGAATGGATTATGAAAGTGAGGGATCTCATGTACTATGTACTCATGTACTAATGAGGGTTGTAGTCATAATCATCAGCATTCAAGTCATTTAACAAGTCACTCCCACTGTTCTTCTGTATGGGTTGTAGCGATGGCCGGACCCACAACCTTTGTGAACTGCCAAAAAATACTGTAATTGCTGCCGCTAGCAACTGATCCTTCCTCCTCGACATCTTCTATGAAACTACTCTGCTGCATTATTTCTGCAACATGTAACATGGGTAAATTTTGGTTCAATAGCTTTCTCTACAGGTAGGTAATATTGCTAAATATAACATGGGTCTATTTTGGTAGAACTGATGAACTTGCAATAAACATTGTAACATTGCTAAATATAGCAGAAGTTATGTAGCAGGTTTTGCTAGTAGCTCAATTTTCAACACTAATTGAAAACATAGTCAATAATAGTGACTACACTCCACTGATGCGTGAGCACAGTTTATACTCTATCAAAGATAGGTGAAATGCAGCAGACTTGACAATTATTTTCTAACTGATGAAGGAACTAGCGCAGAGCCTACATTCATTCTCAAAATTGAATTCAACCCTCAAAGTAGACAGCTGAATAATCCGTAATTTTTCAAAATACCCTCCAAAACAACTATGCTCAAAATTCAGTAATATGCAGGATGCTCAGAACATTAGCATTTGTATGACATTCATAATTTTGAACTCAATTTGAATTGTTTTGAATACAAATTTAGGAGGTAAGTATCACATCGACTATCTGTAAGTGAACTATTTCACACCTATTGTATACCTAAATTTTTTTTTTTTTTATATGTTCTGGTTCCCACGAAAAGGATATCCTGTAATGTTCAGAGAACATCGTGGGAACAAGGAAAGAAGGTAGGAGTTGGTGTTCTTCTTGAATTTCTGGAGGTTGTATGCCTCGGGAACACCTCCCTAGGAATGAGTTCCAAAGCCTCGCAGTTCGTTGGAAGAATGAGTCTTTGAAAGTGATGTTCTGCAGGTCTCCAAAGTGACCACGAAGGGTGTGAAGACTGAACTTGACGGGTTAATTTCGAAGAGACTGCCAAAGGAGGAACGATTGTTGATATTTCAGAAGAGCATCGCCCATGAAAATATCTATAAAAAGAGACAAATCGCCAACTTTTCTACGGTGTTAGACAAGGAGCGAGTTTGTAAGCGAGGCATCACGACAGACGAATTGCCCTTTTTGGACAGAATCCAATAGCTTCAGGATATGTTTAGGTGCCGCACTCCAAATATGGGAACAGTATTCCAGGACGGTGGATCTGCCCCTTTTAGATCATAAGCAGCTGACTGGAGGTGAAATAGCTCTTGG